>APFE030200443.1:143803-208199 GCA_000404065.3 Pinus taeda | reverse complement strand
CTAGGATGAGGGATCCATATATAGATGTTTGTAGGTGGGTGAGTTAGCTTCTGGGATTTTGATTAGTGTCATCTCTCTGACAGTTCTTGGTTCCACTTGGAGATTTCATGATATCTTACTCATCCCTAGGCGAATTCAGAGAAGCAAGTGTCAAATGGGAAGTTTCTAGAAGATTCTCTGGGTTTCCACCTAGCCAACTGCCTCTGCCATTTGTCTGCTCTCACTCATTGCACTCTACAGAAGGGCTTTTTAGTATGCATCGCACTTTTTGCATGTGGCAGGTGAGATGCATCGCACCCTTAGCACTAAGCAGTCTGTATGGTCCTGTTTTGAGCAGTTCTGAGTAGTTTTTGAGGGAGAACCTCTAGGAGATGATGTAATCATCTGACCTTGCTCCTTTAGGGTATGAAACAACACTTTTAGGGGCTTAGAAGCCTTTGGTCTATGGACATATGAGATTGGGGTTGCAGTGCCCAAATATGTCTATAACAATTGCCCCCTAAAGCATGAGGTCTTAAATCTTTTGATGTCGGGTGAAATGCTTTATCATGAGGATCCGAGGTTTTTCAAACTAAAAGGTGACCTGTAATAAGATAAAATACAATGCATTATCTTCATAATATTTTCATGATCTAGCTAAGGCAGTCATTCCCATGCTCAGCTTTATAAATTCATTTTCATGTCCATGTGATAGACAACTGTCTGTGACAGAATGATGATTTTAGTAGAGCCATCATCCTTTGGCTTGGATGATTATTTGTGCAGCTATGATGTACATTTGATGTCTTGATTTTCCTGAATATATCGTAGCACAAATGGATGAAACTAGATCTGGGGTCTTCAAGCTCATTCAATCTTCACCCGAAGTACAAGTCGATCCATGTGAAAAGATGTTCTGAAATCGAACATGGAAAGACATCGCATGATTACCAGCCAATGATGTAAGTTGTTAACAGGCGCGAGAGGAATCACCCATAATGATAATGACCCTCAAGGTACTACAGTATAATTCACGTGGTGTGAATATGGGACTTGACGTCGAACACCACACAAAATATTTCGGTCAAAGGTCATTGATGTAAACTTGTCGCCGAAAGTGAGAAACTTGCCATTGAGGCATGAAAGCTTCAAAGTACTGAAAGGGTTGTTCCTAAATCGACTTCTTGGATAATGAGTTGATGTTGACAAGAAGTGACCGATCATAGCAGGGCCTTAATGAATCCCACAGCTAGGACATGAAACGGAGCGAATGATTTTGTGGAGGTGAAAATGATTCGATGATACAAGATTCAGGGTGGTAGTCATGAAAGAATGAAGCGTGAAGGTATTGTAGCGGATGAGACATAAGTTGGGTTGGTGAATTCTCTGACTGACTTCTCTTGAACATATCAGTGACACTGGAATGGGTTGGTAGTGTTAACCCAAAAAAAGAATGGTACGGAGGACCAATGGTGATATGAATGGTGAATGGAATAACCCAACCCGACTCAATCATGGTGATGAAGTGAAAATATCATGTTCAAGAGCAACCTGTTACCAATAAAGTTTCTTCAAGTTTTCTTCCCAATTTTTCCCCAGTCATCTCTGACCAGTACCTCTTTATTTTTGTCAAGCTTGAGGATGATAACATATGCTTGTTCTATAATTTTCCCTTCAAGCAAACCCATCATTATGTTTTAACGAGCCTAGCAATAGTGAAACTCACTCTTGTCTGCATGGACAAGTTCGTTGGTATTATTTTAATGAGTTTAACGACGAAGAAAACTCAGTCCTTTTCAATTTTAGAGAGTCTGAAAAGAGATGGAAAGGAAACTCCAGTAATCCTTTTTCGTAATATAATCCCGTAAGTCTGAAAAGATATAAAATAACATGAAAGGGATGACTTTTCGATAGTTTTAACGAGCCGAACAAGACAAGTGCTCGATCGTTTTGTGCAATGATCCCTTATGTCCAAAAATATTAAAATCTAGAGGAGGGATGGTGCTTCCAATCACTTTAATGAGCTGGAGAGGCCAATTGCTCTGCGATCTTTTCATATTTTACGAGTCAGATGAAAAGAGCTTAAAGGAGACTCGTTTTTTGAGGAACAAGTGATGTTTTTGGATAGCAGCCGATTCCAAGTAAGGTTTGGAACTTTTCAATCACAACAATGTAAAGAAGGTGGCTAATAGAATCACTCGTCGCAACTGTTCCTCAAAAAGGGTTAAACAATCAAATCAAGGTGTATGATCAGCTAAAAAGGAGTGGAGGTGATGGTAATAACATGACCAAGGTTCAAATGATGATAATAATGTGATCGCAATGGTTATTTACTGAAGGTGGGTTCATTTTTTAATGAGCTTAAACTCTGGTGGAACAAATGCTCATTGCTAGGTTTATTTTTTAACGAGCTTGAACTTCACGTAAAACTACTTGTGCCAGTTGTATAATAAGGATGTCTGATCGATAAGTTCATTTTTTAGGGAGCTTGCCCCATTCGAAACTTTGCTCCGTAGCCTTTTGCATGCAAGCTAAGAATGACCAAATACTGTCCTAGGGGTTAAAGAACTACTAGGGTTAGGTAGGAAAACTCTTCCTTACAAAGGTGAATGGTTGATCAGACCAATCACCTAACTTAAGCAGTTGAAGTTAGAGAAAACTATCGGGTTAGAGTTATGCTGGTCGCTTTTCACTTGTATGCAAAAGATTTGCATGCCCCCAGGTATAAAGAGAAGTAGAGTTTCCAGGTTACCATATGAAAGTTCTCACATTTACAAGATTGCTCCATCCGCATTTGTAGACAAAACACTTCCTTGGCTCCGTCCATTGAAATAGACAAAGGTGAATGGTGGGATGCATCCACTCACATAACTTTGATGAGGGAATCTTATTCCAATCTAGTCCCATTTTCCTAAACGAAAGGGTGTGTCAGACTAGTCATATATCCTCCATGGAAACCTACCCTATATCTAAAGATTTCCTGCCGAAGCAGACCAGGGTGCATGCCCCCTGGGTTTCAGTCATGTTAGAGTCGGTCTAGTTATCCCTCCGTAATAGATCAAAGCTCTTTTTTGCATTTCATGTTTAGGTGTCCCATCAGTTTCGATCAGTTGCATTTCGTTAGGCATGCCATAACTCTGACAGAATTGTTTTTGTCACTCATTCCCCTCGTGCTTGGCACTGCTGGTTCAAGTTTAGTCATAAAAACAAGTCTTGAAAGGTTATTTACAGTCCTGTTTCAAATTTCTAGGTCATGACAATAGTTCTCGGTCATTAGGTCTAGGGTTGAGTCAATTTTTTTTTGCAAAGTCTAAGAAGACCACCAGGCTAGAGGGATGTCCTCTATAGGTGGTTACCACAATAATTTTTATCATTATACAGATAAATTAGGACTTCTCTTCAAAACTCTGTTTTGAAGATAAGTCGTCATCTCATTTTTGTAATAAATTTTCAAAAATTTCAGTTCTTGAATTGTCCAGGCACAGCCTTGGTCTCCTTTGCCAGATCATATCATAGCTATCCCTGCAAAACATTGTCAAGGAAAATCATTATTTCAACCAAATTTAAGGAGGAAACCAAAAAGTCAGAAGCTTGTTAATCCTGAAAAAGTGTCAACGACAAAACATTACAAAATGGGTTGTGGACCAAGAAAAAATCAAAAGGGACTCTTTATAAAGATATTTCACTACATTTTCAACTCATTGTACATGCCAAGAGTGAAGAAGATTGTTCTAAGGCGAAATTGTGAGCTTGAGTGGAAGTTCGAGCAGTTTCTAGGCGCGCAACGCACTGGGCTAAGCGCGCGACGCATCAAGAGTGCGTGGCGCAATGGGCACAAAGCCACAGTGTAAAAATACAAGCACGCGACGCATCAGAGGCGCGTGGCGCACTGTGTTTGGAGCCCAAAACTTGTTTCGAAAAGCATCAAATCGCCTCCTCTCTGCACAAATTTGCAGGTAGGCTCATATGCATTACCTTTGCTTGGCTTTTAAAGGTTAATGTGATGGGTTCATTAAACATTTGCCGTAGAGATCCAAGTTGCAAAGCACTCCTTTTTGAACGAAAAAATGTTGTACAGTTTGAGTGTAAAAAATTGTTGTAGGGTTTGAAACCAAGGTTGTGATTTTTCCCCATTTCCCTTTGTTTCCCATTCCCAAATTCACCATTATTTTTCCCCATTAATTCCCTCATTAATCCTACACTACAATCCCTCAAATCTTAGTCCCTCACCTCTATTAAAAAACACATCATCCCAACCTAACATCCCAAAATCCTAAATCCAATATTTTCATTTCCCTTTCCTTCCCTAATTCCCTTGTTTTTATTTCTAAAGTCCCTAATTCCCTAATGTTTTCCCTTTCCTAATATTCCATTGTGCATTTGTTTCCCCTTGGTCATAGCATTTTTAGAGCAAAGAACAGTTTATAGTCAATTGTACACACAGATTATACATCAGCATATATATTCCAGCTATCTTGTTTTCAAAGTCATGTCAGAGACCGAGTCAATCTATGATCAGGAGTATGACAGTGATTCTACACGAGAGGTAAATGTGCGACAGAGGTATCACAAAAGTGGCAAAAGTGGTCAGCATGTCAGGGAGGAGCCTACTTCTTTGGCTCAATTGCAGGCTTGCCCACTTGCAATGGATTGTTTTCAGCGTCAATCATGTTTCCAATATTGTGATATGTTCTCACAAACTCAGCATCATCGGGAACTAGTCTGTTTATTTGTTCTACATTTACATGATGGTCATGTAAACCTTGCCGGAGTGAATTTCACCTTGTCACCAGAGACTATTGCTCAGGCCACCTGGATACCAAATTTAGGGGAGGAATGGAGCAAATGCCAGTAGTTAGACAGATTCTACTATGAGCCATACATCAAACCCGGGTATATGAGACACTGGCACACAAATTTTCCTTTCAATTTCCTGAGGGATGATTTTGCACCATTGATGAAACTCATCATTCGATATTTCAGTTGCGAGGGCAGATTCTCGCGTCTCTATGCGTACCATGTTCGTTTGTTGATGCATTTCACAAGGGTAAATATGATGAACATTCCGTACTTCATGTGTCGCAACATAGAGAGGATGGTGACTTTAGTACAAAGGAAGACCCCAGCACATCAGCATAAGAGCATATATCATTACGCGCTAATCAAAATCATAGTGATGCATCAGTTGGCACAGCAGGGCATTACTTGGGAGGATTTCATCTCCCGTGATTACTTCTCAGTGCTATAGCTGCCTCCCGAGATAGTTCATGATGAGGGAGCGCCTTCACACCAGCCAAACATTCCTGAGACTGAGCATATAAGTGCTCCTCTGTATGTGACATACCAGCGAGGCCACAGGGCCTTATTTGCATCTACACGACGAGTACTATCTCCACCAGGGGTGGAAGGGGTCTCTTTGACTCCATCAGCACAACGAGTATTATCTCCACATCATGTGGAAGGGGTCTCACCTTCTTCTTCAGCACAGGTACAGATCCAGGACAGGGGAAGAGGCCTATGCATGATGAGGGTCCTTCAGGAGGCTGGGACACGGATTTCACTATCATTGATGTTGATGCGAGCTCTCCTAGCTCAGAGCTAAAGGAGATCATCCGGGAGCAAAGGGCTGAGAATGAATCACTGCAAAAGAAATTGCAGATGGCTAAGTGGATGATAAACTACTTGGAGCAGCGCAACAAACAGCTAGAGGATGAACATACACTTTATGAGCTGCGGCAAATCCGTGAGGATCGAGAATTGGCCCGAAAGAGACCCGGTGATATGACACCGATTGATCGAGAGTCTATGCTTATCCATGTGAACACTCATTTGGAGAAATTATTGGCAAAGGCAAACAGAGACAAACATGCTTCGTCATATGAAAACTCATTATTGGACTCCTATGCATGTCTGCAAAGCAAAAATGAAGATTCTAAAGAGGTGATTAAGCAAAGCACTAAAACGGCGAAAAAAGCCCGATCCACTCCAAATTTTGGCCGAGGCTTCATTGGCGGGGCAAATACATGATGGAGGGTCTTCACTCCAAGTTTGAGCAAATTCGGAGAAATTTTTGTCATTTTGAAAATTTTGTCCTAAAAACAGGTTTTTTGGCTCAACGCGTAGCGCGTCGACGCGCGCACTTAAGATTGGGACACTTGTTGGAGGAAAACTTTATATTTTTGGGTTTTTTTCATGGTAAGTTATGCATGCTCAGCTATTTCCAAATCATTTCATCAAGTTCTGGGTGATCAAAAGGCCCAAAAACACCATGAAAATCACCTTTCTGCCACCTTTTGCACCAGCAGGAAGTACTTCCGAGAGAATGACATTTTGAGGGGGAAAATGAGCTCCAAATTGCAAAATTCCACTTGGGCTGGATAGCAGACATCCAGGGCTTTCCAACCAGCTATTGTTAGCTTGATTTGGATGCTAGGAAGTGCCCCAAAAATAGGTTGAAAGGCGCGCAGCACATAGGGCTCAAGCGCGCAGCGCACAGGGCTTTTTGGCCAATTTTTCATCTTTCAGTTCAGGAATGCAGCCAGTTTGACCAGTTTTGATTTGTGATGTAATTTTTGCCTCCTATTGATGTAATTGATTAAACATGATGTAATTTTGACACTTAGTTACTTGTTCTAGAAGATTCATTCACCAAAGAGTGAAAATTTAATGAATTAATTGGTTTCCTACCTTATAGACGCAAGTTGTTTTGACTGCCTAGATTGTAGTGCTTTGTTTAGAGTTGGTTGAAACAGCTCCTAGGATGATGAGGTCGACCCCTAGAGGCAAGGGAATGGGTTGGATTGCATATATTATGTATTTTCTTAGTCATTTTCAGGGTTGGACTCTTGGGAATAACTTGACACTCTATTGTACATATTTTATGTGCATTTTTGGCAAAGGAAAGACCAGGGTTTTGCAGCACTATTTGGGATTCATGTTGCTTTATGTGTTGATGGTGTGCTTCTTTTAGTATTTGTAAGTTGTTTATGTGTATCACTTTCCCTCTCTTATCTTCTACAATTGAACAAATGAAGTGTTAAGGTAGAACCCATAATTTGTTATGCTCTGCCTTTAAGTTTGTTTGATTTTCCATGTTTTCATCTGTTTATGGAGAATCCTTGAATGTTTCTTGCTCTCCTTAACCTCTCACCAGTCAGATCTATCCATTCATTCTCTTTAAAGGCATCAAAACAATCGCCTATCTTGCCCCAAGTAGACCTCTGCAAAAACT
This sequence comes from Pinus taeda, assembly GCA_000404065.3. NCBI lineage: Eukaryota > Viridiplantae > Streptophyta > Pinopsida > Pinales > Pinaceae > Pinus > Pinus taeda. The sequence goes on along the minus strand of APFE030200443.1, from coordinate 200,989 downwards.
GTGCCTCATCCCCGCACCCAAAATTGCCTTTCCCTTAAATTCAACAAAACTTCAAAAAATCAATCTCAAAATCCTTGTACTTGATACCTAGACTAAAATTAGTTATCAATTTAGTCATTTCGACCTCATTGATTACATTTTGCCGAGATTGACCCGGAGAGAGCCCTCTCCTGTCCTCGTAGGGCTAGCTACGAGGCTGAGCGTGGTTTGATGTAGCCTTGAGTTTTACCTTATTTCAGCATAAGGTAGATTTGAGCACTAACATAGTGGCGACCATACTGGGGAAGAAATCTCAATGGTTTGCTTGTTGATGTGTTTATTTCATGAGTCTTAGACGGAGTCTGAAGTCACGCCAGGTAGCTTTCGAAATGCTTTTTCCATGCATAAGCGGAAGTAGATAAACGTTGCTTCAATTGATCTCCGGTTAGCTTGTGAGCACTTGATTTGCAAATCACCCCAGTAAACTTGTTCGTTCTAGACCTTTGGATGATTGAGTCTAGAAGTCGATAGGCTGAATTACTTATATTCCTTCGATCTTTTGACAAATCATACTGGCTTCAAAAAGACATACAAGAGCTAATCCAGATCCTAATCTGCCCCCTGTTTACGAAAATCCAAACTTGATTCGAAAAATCCTTCGTCAAGAAAGCTCTGCGAATCTCGTGATTAAATCCCATTCATGTCCTGCAATTTTTGAATATCTTGAAGAACTTGCTTTTGATGAAAATTTTGAACTGTCATTGTTCAAAACCAAGTCTGAAAATTCTCTTGATTCTATAGTTCCAAATCTTGATTTCGCTGCCGCCCTTCAAATCGAAAAGTCTAACAAGTCTATTGAGAATTTCATTTTAAGACAACTCCAAACTACAATTGAGGTTACAAATATCATTGATTTTCTAGAAACTGCATCTGCTACCATTGGATCATCCATTATGACATCCACCTCTAAACATCCTACTGAACTGCCTTTCATTCCTACCATACCTGTGCAACCTATTATTTCTGATCAGAAGTTTGCAATCGATTCGCCCTCATCCATTGTTTCCACACCTAAAACTGCATCTCCTCCACACACACCTCCTCATACACCTCACACCTCAGTTGCACCTACTCCCCCGACATCTCCAAGGTCGACTGCAAATCCACCAAGAACCATGGCTGCCAGATTTGCACCCCTTGCTTTGCCGACCAATTTGGATCCTATGCCTGCTGATTATCAGAGCAAGATTCCTATATTCGATGGCACACCATAGAGTATATCAGCTCAGCAGCATATTGTCTGAATGACAGATTTTTTGGACCTGCATGAAATTGATGCAGAAAATGTTTCAATGAGATTGTTTGCCCGGACTTTTGGAGGAGAGGTTCGTAAATGGTTCAGAGCTTTACAAGCAAGGAGTATCAATACATTACAGGAACTTCAGACCTTGTTTCTAGATCGGTGGGAGATGAAGAAAGATCCGTTGCAAATCACTTCAGAGTATACCAACATCAAGTGTAATCCTGGTGAGTCCGTTCAAGATTATATTATCAGATTTAATGTTGTATATAATGCAATTCCAAATGACTTAAGACCATCAAAAAAGTCAGCTCTTCTTAAATTCCTGGATGGTTTTGATCTGGAAATGTCTTATTCACTACGAGATAGAGATCCGCCTACCTTAGAAGATATGCAAAATATTGTTGTTAGTGTTGAGGCGAATCTGAATGATAAGAGAGCACGGTTGAAAGCAGAGAAAAGAGTGACTATAAAGGAAGAGTCTACATCAGAACCGCCTTGGCTTCGTGAGATGGAAAAAATGTTCAAAAGAATGAACCTTGATAAATCAGAAATGTAGATTCGTAATCCCAATTACCGTGGCTAGTAATAGCCACAATTCAGAATTAAGCAGCGTGAACAAAGAGCACAAGAGCCGGCAGCCCAGCAGTAGATTAAGACTCCTCTTTTGCAGAATTTTGTGAGTCAAGATTCAGATGATGATGATGATGTAGTAGGGGACCAAAATCACTTCTTTACTCCCGACGATCTGCCCATTTACATCACTGAGGATGAAGAGTATGGAGAAAGTTCAGCTGCCCAGAAAGATGAATATTTTATCTTAGCAAATGATGCGGATTTAGATGATTACCAAAGAGGATATTTGAATGCCTTGTCCACTCAATAGAAGCAGTAGTCATTGAGAAACCGAGATGTGCCCATAAATCCAATTCAAAAAAGAAAAGAAGCAGCAGCTGCCAGCACCATTGAAGCCAATGTTAGACTCTGTCTTGTCAGCCCGCTGTAGTCAAATTCACCAAGCTGATGCCACTAGAGAGAATAGATGGTTGGAAACATTAATGGCAGAGTTTGGAAATGATAGCAAGGACGTGTTTCTTGACCTTGAAATGATATATCGAGAGATTCTATGGCAAGTTGCACTTTTTGAGGATTCAAAGGCAGTGATAAAGAAAGAAGATGGCAATTTTTCCACTTCCAGCAGTGTCACAATTGATTTGGATGAGCATACAAGTGACATTGAATTGATAATCTATTAGGCATTATGTGGATCTTATTTTGAATCAGCATAGGTAGTCATCTGTTTGGAATGCTGAGCCTCAAATTTTTGATCTGAACTTTGATGGATATCTGTTGGACCACCTCCTGATGATTCAACGCCCCTTCTATTGATGAGATATTTTCCACTTGCATTAAGTTGCTCCAGGCTAAGGTTATATTATTTCTTGTAGAGCAACTCAAACATTTTACTTTGGATCATGTAAAGGATGATAGCATGCTGTCCCCCATATCTCATGTTTTGGCTCTAATTTTACATGAATACAATGCAGCTTGTGAAGTAGGTGTTGACAATGGTCTTGTTAGTGTTTTATTGGATACCTTGTCTAGCTTTTGCCTGCAGGTATCAAAAAGTGAGGGCCAGCTAGATTTTAAGTATGTGACACCCATGCTACTAGTTCTTGATAATTCACTACAGTTGAAGCAAAAAATTGATTCTAAATTCTGAACTGTCCAAGAAAAAAGATGGGGATGCTCTGTCCATGTATCAAGGGCGTCATGTGCATGCAATAACGAGTGGGACTAGAGTTGTAATAGCCCAAAGCGACAGAGCTTGTTCTTAGCTTTCGCAGCATGTTTTCGCATTTCGGCCTCTAATTTTTTCGCTTTATTCTCCTGGTGTGATATTTCCTTTTCTCCCTTCATGTGGGCAGAGCTTTTATGCATCTTCTCCTCAGCAGATGTCTTGGTTTTTTCCACCTTCTCCTTGGTAGTTGCTGCCATGTTACTCACCTTCTCCTTGGCTGCAGAGGTTGCATTCTTGACAGGTTGCATCTTGAAATGGATTGAAGGATATATATAGTAAAACTAATATAAAGCCTTACTTGAACTGTGATATTCCAAATTTAAAACGAAGCAATGAATTGTGTAAGAGCTAAGTCGGAACGAGTAAAATCTGATGATGCAAAGTTAGTATATATAGAGAGTTTGAAAGGCTCGAGATGTTTTTAAATTTGAGGTGGATAAGGAGAAGGCGTTCAGGTTTGATTACGTGCAGTTCACGAAGAGGACACCTTGCAACCAGAAGGCACAATGTGTCAGTTTGTTTACATGCAACCGACATTACAAGATTCTGCAGGTTGCAGTGTTTTTTTTTTCATCTGCAGGTTAGAAGGGTGAAAGCTCGTTTTCAAAATTGAAAACTAGAGGTGTGCGCTACCCATACAGGGTGCACGCTACCCACTTGGTGCGCACTACCCATTGGGCAGGGGTGCTACCCATATAGCAACAGAGCCCAGAAACTTTTGTTTTGCTCCCAGTTTCGTTTCAAATCGGCTCCATCGACTTGCAACTTGCATACATGCCAGTGAAGGCAATGTAGATGATTCACATGGTCCAGCGAGCTTGACAAACATTGCAACGCATAAATCTACTCTATGATTGGACCCTTGCCTTCTCTAATCTCTGCGTTTACATTTTAAATGTTGAAAGTCTCGAAATGTGAGAGGCTATATTTAGGATATCTCCTTTTGCACATGGTTGGATGGCACTATATTCAAAAGAAATGTGATCGATCTTCAAGGCAAGGTTTTCGATCGAAGGTGTTTAAAAATGGTTTTGTTTCAAATGATAAATGTAACATGGCAACCAAAGCCAAATTGAAGTGCAGATAACTATCCCAGCAAAGCAAATCGAATCGGTTAGTCTATTTTGGGTCTTCAGTTGCAGTTCAGAAAGTTCAACTACAGGTTCTGCCAATTCATTTGTTATCAATGAACAAATTGTAACGTTGTTCCTTTTTTAGAGCAGACTTTTTCCTATTTTTAAGATTTTAGGTGAAACTGCCCCCTATTTTCATCGATTTGTTTTCCCCATCTCTGAGTTATATTTAATATATTGTAAATCACTTGGGGAGAGAGTTCTGGCAGAGGTGGGGAAGCGAGAACAGAGTTTCATTGTATAGTTATGACAGGGATTTAAATAAAAGATGCAGCTCTGACCCCTGAGATTCTTGTGGTATGAATTTAACATGTGTCTCATCCTTTGTTTCATATGTAGTTTGTTGTGTTTCCATTTCCTTTCATAATCGTTTCTAAATGAATACTTTTAAGTGAGAAAGACAGAATTCAATTTATTTTCTCTGTCTTGAGGAAGTGTTCATATTTAATGTTTTCTTCTGTTTGACAAGGATTCATCTTCTATGCCCTTGTCAACCTCCAGTTCACCCACTCCACATTATTTCAAAAGTGATGTTAAATTTCTTGCATATCTTGCCTCAGGAGATAATCTGTGTTTTTTATTATATTTCCCTGTTCAAGCTGTTCTTTGCCCCATGCAGCCTAGAAAACCCAATCATTTATAAAAAACAACCCTTTCTATCAATTTACTAGCCTAAAATCAGTATTCCTTATCGGTCATCTCAGCCCCTTTGAAGACTTTTCTGCCGAGATAGACCCGAAGAGAGCCCTCTCCTGTCCTCGTAGGGCTAGCTACGAGGCTGAGCGTGGTTTGATGTTGCCTCAAGTTTGAACTTATTTCAGCCTAAGGTAGATTTGAGCGCTAACAGTTCCTATGCAAAGGAACTTATAAGAGGGCCACTTGAGCATTTATGGTGTGTATATTTGACTCCATTGTAGAGTTAAATATATTAGGACAGGTGTAGATGCATTATTGTGTAAAATGCATATTGTGGGTATGTGTGGGTGTTACCTATACCCTACACCAGTTTTGATGTAGGTGACTGGGTATTCCTACGACTACAACCATATAAACAAATGTCCCTCAAGCAAGCTAAGAAGGATAATAAATTATCACCAAATTATTACGGTCCATACAAGGTGTTGCAAAAGATTGGTACTATGGCATACAAATTGGAGCTTCCTGCAGCTTCCCAAGTGCACCCAGTTTTCCATGTTTCATGTTTAAAGAAGGTTATAGGTGACAAGCTCCCAGTTCAAACAATATTACCAGAACTTGACGAGGAAGGAAAAATCATATTGGAACTGGAAGCAGTCGTAGAAACAAGAACTCGACAGCTACAAAGTCGATCAATTTCAGAGTATCTCATCAAGTGGAAGAACTTATCTTCTAAATATTCCACATGGGAGGATGAGAATTTTATACAAAAGCATCCAGAACTACTCAAGCGTTGAGGACAACGCCTTTCAGAAGGAGAGGGGCATGTTAGGGCCCTATAATACTAGTGATTCCCCCATTACTATTGTCATTGTATCCCTTATTGTCATTATTGTGCCCCTATTTTCCCCATATTGTTATTAGTATGCCCCATAGAAACCCACTATTGTTATTTTTCTGCCCTTATGTTATTACTGTTATGTCAACTTGATTATATTGTGACCCCTTAGAGTCCTATATATAGAAGGAAGGTTTAGTCATTTGTATCATCCAAGAATTGTTCATTTGTGTAATGTAAAGGAGGTTGCCCCCTCGAAGAGGCTGAATTCTAAGGCGTTGATCTATCTTTTCTATCTTTTTGTGAGCTGGTTTCCTAACAATGTAAGGGTAATTTCAAATCATACAAAGATTGATGACTTATTTGATAATGGGTCACAATCAAACTTAATTTCAGAAGACTTGGTCAAAAATCTTAACCTTGAAACTGTACCTCATCATAAGCCATATCCATTGGGTTGGATATTCAATAATGCAAATTTACAGGTTACAAGGAAATGTTTATTCAAGTTTTCAATTACTGAAAAGTTCATTGATGAAGTTGAGTTAGATGTGGTTCCACTTGACATATCAGGAATCATTTTGGGAAGTCCTTATTTGTATGATAGGAAAGCAATATTTTATTGCCATGAAAACAAATATCTGTTGCTCAAGAATGGGGTGGAGTACATTGTGAGAGCCCATCGCAAAAAGTTAAACATTTATTTGGTTAATGTAAGGCAGATGAAGAGACTAGTAAATGCAAGCAAAAATTTTGTGCTTCTCATGATCAAGAAAAAGAATGATATTGATTATGAATCTTTTGAAGGTTGTGATGAAAAATCAAAATCTGATTTGTTTGATGTGGTAAGCAAGCATAGAGATATGTTTCAGTAACCAAAGGGGTTACCTCCCAATAGGGGAATTCAGCGTGAGATACAGCTGTAGCAGGATGTTCCACTTCCAAACATTGGCGTGTATCACATGTCGATTATGGAGAGCATGGAAATTAAGAAGAAAATTCAAGAATTGTTGAACAAAGGTATCATACACCCATCTACTTCGCCATGTGGTTCACCTATTGTCTTGGTGCCAAAGAAGGATGGGACTTGGTGCATGTGTGTGGATTTTGCGTGCACTAAAAACAATCACGATAAAGGATTGTTATCCACTCCTAAGAATTGATGATTTGCTTGATCAATTGAGGTATGCAAAGTATTCCACTAAGTTAGACTTATGAAGTGGTTATCATCGAGTTAGAATAACTGAAGAGGACATTTGGAAAACCACATTTAAAACTAAACAAGGATTGTTTGAGTGGCTTGTTATGCCTTTCGGTCTTACGAATGCTCCAACTACTTTCATAAGAGTTATGAATGATGTATTGAGACCTTTTCTATATGAATTTTTCATTATTTACTTAGATGATATTCTCATAATCAGCAAATCCAGAGATGAACATGTCATGCATGTGAACAAAGTACTTGATGTCTTGAGAAAAGAACAGTTGTTTTTAAAGATGTCAAAGTGTGAATTTGGTAAGACTTCTTTAGTGTATTTGGAACACATTGTTGGAGGAGGTGAGCTAAAGATAGACCCATCTAATGTTGAGGTCATTCTGAATTGGCCCAAGCCCAATACAGTTACAGAGGTAAGAATCTTTATTGGGGTAGCACAATATTGGAGGAAATTTATTGCTAATTTTTCTTCCATTGCAACACCATTAAATGCATTGACTAGTGTCAAGAAAGTCTTCCATTAGGGAGATGTACAACAGAAAGAATTTGATGCTTTAAAGCAAAAGATCAGTTCAACACCAGTATTGGCTCTTCTGGATCTTAGATATCCATTTGAGATTCAAATGGATGCTAGTGATTACGCCATGGGAGCAGTTCTTATGCAGCATGGTAATCCCATTTCATTTCATTTTGAAATTTTTAATGGAGTTGTGACTAACTATCCCACTTATGACAAAGAACTTTACACATTGGTACAAAGTGTCAAAAAATGAAAACACTACTTGATGGGGAAGGATACCAGTATCCATACCAACCATCAACCATTGCAGTACTTATAGTCACAGTCAAAGTTGCACCAATCACAACACTTTAGATGGATGGGTTGTCTACAACAGTTTCATTTGGTTATCAAGTACAAAAAGGGAATCTACAATAAGGTAGTTGATATGCTTTCTAGGCCTATTGTAAATTCATCTGTTATACTCAAGCACAATTTTGTTTTTCATGAAAGTTACATTGAGCAATATGCATATGATAATGACTTTTAATATGTGTATGCAAGCTTGAGGCAAGGAAACCAAATTGAAGAGTTAGATTACCATGTACATAACAGTTTGTTCTATCACTTGGGCAAGTTATGTATTCCATAGGGAGAAAGAAATAGCATCATAAGGGAGGCACACACTTCATTGATTGTTGGACACTTTGGTGTAGGCAAGACAATAGTGAATCTCCAAAGGTATTGTTATTGGCCACACATGTTTGATAATGTATCTCATTTCATTATAGGATGTTCTTTGTGTGAAACAAGTAAGCCTAGCAATAGGAAACTAGGATTGTACACTCCACTTCTGGTACCTTCACATCCATGGGAGAGTATCTCAATGGATTTTGTGGGAGGTCTTCCATTGTCAAGGAAAGGTCATGATTACTTGTATGTAGTTGTAGACATATTCAGAAAAATGTGTATACTAACACCATGTAAAAAGCAAATTACAGCTAAACAAACAACTCATCTTTTCTTTCAAAACATTTGGGTTCATTTTGGTCTTCCTACTTCTATTGTAAGTGATCGAGATTCTCGATTTGTTTGGAATTTTTGGTCAAATTTGTGGGACATGATGGACACTAAGTTGAAGAAAAGTACAACCTTTCATTTGCAAACAGATGGACAAACCAAAGTGGTCAACGGGATAGACATTCATCTTCTTAGAGGATATTGCAACAAACATCCCAAGTTGTGGGATGAATAGTTGCATTACATACAACATGCATACAACAAAGCAAAGCATTCTTCCACAAACACATCGCCATTTGAGGCATGTTTTGGGTACTTTCCAAGATCGCCATTGGACTTCATCTTTGAGAAATATGTCACCATCAATGGTCACAACAACATTGATAAGGAAAGGAAGTTCATAAAGAAAATTTAGTTGATACATAACACAGTGCAAGAACAACTTGAAAGAAGTCAAAGCAGCTACAAGGCAAGGCATGAAAAACATCGTGTCGATCATAAATTTCAAGTTGGAGATGAAGTTTGGTTATATATTAGTAAATAGAGACTTCAAGACGAAGTTAAAAAGTTTAAGCCAATCCCTTATGGTCCTTTTAAAATTCTGGAATAGATTGGTAACAATGCATTTAAGCTAGATTTGCCTCCTTATATGCAAATATGCTCTGTTGTTAATGTTGAGAATTTGAGATTGTTTGAGCCTCATTTGATTTATGATCAAGGAGAGCATGTTTAGCTACCATCAACAAATAATTTCTCGCCAAAATATCTTGATGAACTTTAGCAGGATCTCCTACTTGACAGAAGAACCAAAACTTCAAAGAGAGGGAATGTCAAATACCTTAGAGTGGGACTCAAGGGACAAAAGCCTTCTAAAGCCAAATAGTTGTAGATCGAGAAGGTGAGGGAGTTGACCCTCACCTGTTGAACAATTGATAATATCTTTTGGGGTCCAAAAGGCTTCCAATGGGAAAGAATGATAAGGTGCTCAGTATTTAGCTCAAAAAACAAAGTCCTCAAAATCGCTCGAACCCTAAACGATCACATCTATCTCGGCGAAATGATCCCAACGCAACTCATTTCACTGAAAACCAATTTCGTATGAGGAAGATAATGAGTTATGTCCACTTTGCCAAACATAAGAAATTTTGCAAAAAAATTGTGTATAGTGACTGCACAGTCAGCAGTCCATACTTCTGACGTGGCAGGTAACTGGGCAGAGTCAACATCGATCAACTCTCAATCAAAGTTCAACAATTTTCAAGTTTTGGTTGGTTTGCAAGTTGGTGAAATGGCATATTTCTATTGGTTGAAAGTGGACCAATGAGGAGGGGACAAGTGGCAAGCTCGGAGACCGCCACGTGTCCCTCCCCAAAGAAACAGCTATGGCGCTTTACCAAAATTTGATGCCAGTTCGGGGGGTCGAACCTAGGACCTGCTCTGAACAAAATCTGTGACATACCATTGCACCCATGCTATGTTTCTTAACATGTTATGTTCACCGCATATAATGTTTCGCAATTGGGGGTTAGGAGGGCCATCCCTACCATGTGAACGCACATATCATGTAATTGCTATGGTTACGGTTAGCAGAAAAGGCTAGCACAAAAACCATAACTGCCAACCTAACCACTAAACCATGACATGTGACTGCTCCGCATAAACTGCTAGGTCAACGGTTATGAAACTATGCAGGATTTTTGTTAAGCACGATTAGTGCTTAATTAAACATGTTTAATTATTAATGAAACGCACAGTTAAATTGTATTTAACTTGGCAGAGAATTCGGATATCCTCCAAATCCGGGGATTCCTCCATTTTTAATGGGGCTAACTAGAGTTCCTCCAGTTTTAGTGGAGGTTTACTAGGAGAAAACAATTTTGGTCATAACTAGAGCAAAATTTGACCAAATGGAGCTCAGGAAAAGGTGTTTCTAGCTTATTTGAGCATTTTGAAGACATTGAATCGGGTTTCAGGAGTAGTAGAGCATTGTAAACAACACTTTTTTTTTCCATATTGAGCTAATACAGAGACCCAAGCTATGGAAGTTGTGTTGGGCCTTGAAATTGTCATTCACTTCCATTATATTTTCACTTATATTTCCATATTGTCACCTTCATTCCACCTCTATTTCATTACATTTAACATCAATTTCAATACATTTACCTTACAATTATCATTATTGGGTCACATTTATGTTTTTCCAAACTTAATTAATTCTTAGCATTTTTAAGTGAATTTATGGAAATAGAAAATAATGTGCATATGCTTATACCTAACAAGCGAGATGAGATTGTTGACATGCGTAGGTCAAAAGGAAGCTTCTAAAAGACCCTTATGTGGCCTCCTAAGGCCAAATTCGAATTTGAATGGAGAAGATCATGGAATCATGAGGATATGTGTCTCATTTCTATTTGTATTGAAACTCTAAAAAGACATGTGTCTTATCATTTCCTATCTGTATTAAAACTCTAAGAAGACATGTGTCTTATCATTTTCTATTTTGATTGTAACTCTATAGATATAAGGATAGATTCATGGAGTTTCATTAGTGAGATAGCTTCTCATCTTTTCTATATAAATAGGGGAAGTTTTCTCCTATCTTTTTTATGTGAAAAGTTGGGGAAATGCTCTTGTTTTGAATATAGAATTTGGATTTGGCACCATACTCATGAGTGATGTTCACTTTGATTTGGTTATGCTTGTATTTGGAGCCTCTCAACTTTCCATCCCTCATGCTTTTGGATTGGCCATATATAATATGTAAGATTTATTGTTTTTCATAGATTGAGATTTATTGTTTTTCATAGATTAAGATTTATTTCTTTCATATCTTTTCCTGTGTGAGGGGTTAAGGGTGATCGTTTTTTTATTTGCTTTCGTATCTAGAGATTAAGAATTATTGTTTTTGCTTTAATTCATATCATGTGGTTTTGATTATTCATTTCATAGGATCCTGATTTGATAATGCACACATGATCCCTTAGAGTAGATTTCATTTCATGCAATTTCATTTTTTAAAGAGTGGTGTGCTTTTCAATTCCCACAAGTGTGGTAGATTACTTCAATTCTTGCAAGTGTGATAGATTAAGATTTCAATTCCAAATATTGTACTTAATTTCCTTTGAATTGATTGTTGAATTAGAAAAGGTAAATTTGGTTTGTCATTATTTGGTTTAGTAGTTAGATTGATAATTAAATGATATGTAATTAATTTGCCTCAACATTTTGGCGTCATTGTCGGGGAAGTGTGCATAGGAACTAGCTTTCAGTTTAGAGTGTACTTTATTTATTTTTGTTTTTACTAACCATTTATGGACAAAGGGTTTAAAATGCAGTCCAAAGACTACATTGAGGAATGGTATCAAAAAGTGGTTACGCAACAATATTCATCAATTCTTCAAGAGATCCTTGTGGCAAATCAAAAGTTCAAGTCAATTTCACATATCCTTACAAACAATCAGGTACATTTTTCAAGTTTGGATATGAGCATTTCAAAAATTCTAATCCGTAAATGGCTTCATTGGAAGCATATATATATATATATATATATATATATATATATATTATATATATATATATATATATAATGAGAGTTTTTAGATAGATAAGAAAAATAAAAATAATTTTTAATAGTTTTTAGGATAAATTTGATGTTTTGTAGTGCAGTAAGAACCACCCATCTACTAACTCTTGGTAGGAAAGAGTTGCAATAAAACAAATGATTGAGAACAAGGAGCACAAGCGAAGATCACGAATGATAATTTAAGGTATGAAATCAATACTTTTCATTTTAGTTTTGCAAAATTTACAGAGGAATCGATTGATAAAATCTTGACTATACTAACAAAAAAAATCTCAAATATGCTCTCCTTCTGCACTTTGTGTGACCTGGAGGATCAGAAAAAGAAATTGTTTTGTTAGTATATCATAAAAATTATTTAGCTACAGAATGCAATTATGCAAATAATTTATGTTTTCATGATTTGATTTGATTTAATTTGATCTTTCAATAAACTTAAAAAAAAAAAAAAAAAAAAAAAAAAAAAAAAAAAAACATTTTCTTTATTAATAAGTTTAAATGAAATATATATGTATATATTTTAATTTTAAAAAAAAAAATGTAACATATATAATTTGTAAAACAAAACATTTAAATAAATAAATAAAAATGTTGGTCAACATTATGAAAATCTCAAAGCATAAAATAAAATGAGATTAAAACTCCAAACGAATAAGTTGGAACCAACATTTAAATGGCCTTGTTTGTGTGCTAGTCGGGCTTTGGCCTTCAAATTTGCATCAACCTGTAAATTCGTTCCTAACACTCTTGCAATTGTGATGAAAAGATGTTGGAATAAAATCAACTGATTATTCAAAATGATCACTGATCTTCATGTTCCTCAGTGTATACTATTTACAGGCTTTGCTGTGAAGGTTGATTCTCCAATATGAAACACAAACACTTAGCTTGAATTCTATTGCATTTGCCTTAACACGTGTGATTGTTCTTGTTACTTCACAAGTTCCAATTGCAGTGGATCGTGTGTTGCCGAGTTTCATAAGGCTCACATCTTTACTGTTCCAAAATATATTCCATATTCAAAGAGTGCTGAAGCCTGAAGATCAAGTGTCTTTACTGGCTCTAGAAAGGCATTGATGTGCATGCACATAGACTGGATTGAATTGAGCAAGAAGCTCGTGATAATCATCTCTCTGCAGAACAAAGAGATCATCAATAACGTTCTTAGGTAGAAGAGCGTAGAATAAGGAAGAAGCTACAGTTGAAGAAGTAGAGAGGAAAGCCAAGGGAGACAAAAAATATGCTCAGAAACTACAGTGAAACTGGAGGCATAATCGTTTGACAAATCCAAAATTGATTTTTGTAGAAAATGTAATTGCCAGAAAGCGTAACTATCTTGACACCCGATTTTAAAACGAATTTTCTAAGCAAACCAGGGTGAATCTAAAAAAACAGGGACATGAGTTTTTCCGGAACGAGATGATTTTAATAACCCAGAAATCGTTTCGTCGGATTCCTAACCGTTCAGGAGAAAATCACAGTTCTTCGAGACCCTATTTGGTGACTGCGTGAAGAAAAAATGGATTGCAAAGACAAAAACGGGATTTGTTGGAAATGAAAGAAGATCTCTACGGCCATAAGTCCAAATGGAACAACTATCAACGCTTCAAGTGCATAACGTTGCAACTGTTTTGATGTTTGAACAGGTTCTGTGCAGCAAATCAAGGAATGGGCCAAATGGATGATTGAGGAATGATTTAAAAATAAAAATCCTCTTATCCAGTTGTTCAAATTCCACAGCAAGACTCTTTATGGTCTTCTCAATTCACGACTCGGTCAATAGAAATCAATATATGGCTGGCGATGATATGAGCAAAAGAGGAATAATTCGAAGGAAGATTTTACATGTAGAGGAATCATTCAAAACAATTCAATTTGACAAATTGAATAATGGCTTGCAAAATAATTGGAAGATTATTTAGATGATTTCTGAACATTTGGCATTAAAAAAATTATAATATTGTTTCTGTATATTTTTATATGAAGTTTTAACTTGCAGAACACAGTGAATCTTTGTGATGCCAATCATTTTATTGAGAACAGTGCATGAAGTCATACGACAACAAGGAGTTAATTTATTTTTCATCATTATTTCTTAAAAATGGATTGTTATCAATATCATGAATTGGACTGAATATAACACTTTTGATTTTCCTTAGTCTGTTCATTTGGCATTTTGTGTAAGAATAAAAAAGGAACTGATCATTTCTTTTTGAACACACTTATGTTCTTTACGTCAAGTTTTTTTTGCAGGTTTGGGATGATTGAATGATCATTGATAAAACTAATTGTGCGCACAATTGGTTTTCAAAGGACTGATTCCATGAGAAACATAAGAACAAGTCCATCTCCATATCCATCAAAACCATTACCTTTCCTCCCTTTTAAATTATAAATCCAACTAAGCAATTCAAAGCAAGCCAAAGTCATTTTTCCCAGTAAGAGTCAGTTGTTCATTTTTCTTTATTCACATACACTTTCCATTACTTTTTGTCTACTCCTGACCCAAAAATAAAAGCAAGAAGCTCACTGACATGCTTATTGCCCATTGTCATTATTATTTTCCATTGTCATCTTCCATTTTTATTTTTCCTTTCCTAACCTTTTCATTTCGCAAATAAACCCTACTTCAATGCAAATTATTGAGTCAATAGTCCTTTGAGTCTAAAATCCTTGCAAAAAAAACACCTTGAGGCTTGCATGCCTTAATGGAAAGTCCTCATGCCGATGAACAATGGGAATACATCAACGTCCCTTGTTCATCGGATCTTCTAGATACTCGACAACAGCAAAATTATTTGTACCTAGCAAGATTTGTTTGGGCATCTTGACTTTCATTGTCATCAATTGTGAGATTTCTCATGTTGACTAGTGGCATCCATTAATGGCCACTAAGTCAACAATTTCTTGCTATGTTCGACATTAGAACATATATTCACATAGCAAGAATTGTACCAATGAGTTTTGAAGACATGAAGGCTATCATTTTCAGCATTTTGGAGCAAATGTAGAAGACATGCAACTGTGGAATCAGCTGACAGCTGCAGAGTCAAATAACAGTTGCGGAATCAAATGGCAGCAGCAGAATCAACACCATTCCACAGCAGATTCAACAAGTTTTAATAAAAGCGATAAAAAGTCATCTTGACTTTTTTCTCCATGACTTGTCCAGCCACTTGAAGAAGATTATGATCAGAATTTCACAGCCACCACACATGCTGCTTATCCATTTTCAAAGGGTAAGTTAAGATACGTCATTTTCTAACTTTTTACCATAGAATTCCTTGAAAAGATAGAATGATAATTTTTGGAAAAAACACTCATTTTCCTCATATCATAAAATTTTTAATACCATCAGTTGGGGGGGGAATACATTCACATTCATATTTTTCCATGTCCATATCACATTCAGAAGCCCACATACTTTCAAAAAGATATTAACTATTACATTATTATTATGAGCATACAATGGCTTTTCAAAATTAATTCAAAAGATAATTGGATACAAACATAATCATGTTTGTCACATAAGAACCAACCATGATGCAACCCAATAAAGATATACTTTGCAACAATAATCAATTTATCATTATGCAAAGTTCAAAGATCAAAATAGAATGCAACAACAAAATATGGTTGTAACACAAGAACCAACCATGTTGCAATTCAACTAAAAGGCTTTGCAGAAGTATGAAGTTATCAAATGATATCATGCAAAGTTAAGCTAAAGCTCAAGGATCGAAAAGAATTAATGTAATAGATTGCATGAGGACATGCAATAGCTTCAGTTGGGGGGCATGTTGGGCCTTGAAATTGTCATTCACTTCCATTACATTTTCATTAATATTTCTATATTATCACCTTCACTCCACATCTATTTCATTACATTTACCTTACCATTATCATTATTGGGTCACATTTATGTTTTTCCAAACTTTATTAATTCTTAACATTTTTAAGTGAATTTATAGTTAAAAATTAGAAAATAATGTGCATATGCTTATACCTAACAAGTGGGATGAGATTGTTGACATGTGTAGGTCAAAAGGAAGATTCTAAAAACCCTTATATGGTCTCCTAAGGCCAAATTCGAATTTGAATGGAGAAGATCATGGGAGCATGAGGATATGTGTCTCATTTCCTATTTGTATTGAAACTCTAAAAATATGTGTGTCTTATCATTTCCTATTTGTATTGAAACTCTAAGAAGACATGTGTCTATCATTTCCTATTTTGATTGTAACTCTATAGATATAGAGAGAGATTCATGGACTCTCATTAATGAGATAGCTTCTCATCTTTTTGTATAAATAGGGGAAGTTTTCTCCTATCATTTTTATGTGAAAAGTTGGGGAAATGCTCTTGTTTTGAATATAGAATTTGGATTTGGCACCATACTCATGAGTGATGTTCACTTTGATTTGGTTATGCTTGTATTTGGAGCCTCTCAACTTCCATCCCTCATGCTTTTGGATTGGCCATCTATAATGTGTGAGATTTATTGTTTTTCATAGATTGAGATTTATTGTTTTTCATAGATTAAGATTTATTTATTTCATATCTTTTTTTATGTGAGAGGTTATGAGTGATTTTTTTTTATTTGCTTTCATTTCATATCATGTGGTTTTGATTATTCATTTCATAGGATCTTGATTTGATAATGCACACATGATCCCTTAGAGTAGATTTCATTTCATGCAATTTCATTTTTGAAAGAGTGGTGTGCTTTTCAATTCCCGCAAGTGTGGTAGATTAAGACTTCAATTCCTGCAAGTGTGATAGATTAAGATTTCAATTCCAAACACTGTACTATAATTTCCTTTGAATTAATTGTTGAATTAAAATAGGTGAATTTGGTTTGTCGTTATTTGGTTTAGTAGTTAGATTGATCTAAATTGGAAGTTAATTTCTAACATATATAGTGCACGCATGCTTCGCAAGTTTTACGAAACCCCCATGTTGACAATTAAATGATAAGTAATTAATTTACCTCAACAAGTTGAACCAAGGAGATGTAGCCCAGGAGGGGTGAACTCCTTCATCAAAACACTGTGTTAAGTGTTCAATTTGATGATTTGCTGTACTTTTAATTGTTGTTGTTCAACACTTGTTTTTCATGCTATTTTTCTCATGAGTTGCACATAAAACTTGATAAAATTCACTTGTTTACATTCACAAACACCATAAGAGAACCTATGCACATGAAGCAATTGACAAGCATTTGTTTATAAATATGAAGTAAAAATTCGCACAAGAAAACTAACATTCAATAATAGATCGATAGGAGAGTCTTTTTGTAAGATGTTTCCAGACCTTAAGTGGATGTTTTGAATAGGAAGAATTGAATATGAAGTTCCTTCTTGAGTATTGTAAATTGGCATTTCCACTTTGTTACTCAGATTTGCTACCGGTTGGGATGGTAATTGAGTTAGTCTTGGTGGTGTTTGGTTAGATGGCAATTGAAGCTACTGAGGTTGAGTTAGTGAAGGTAATGATTGTTGTGGAAATGGATTTTATTGAGGGGGTTGCTAGAATTGTTGATATGGAAATGGTTGTTGATATGAGTGTTGAGGATAAGATTGGTATTGTTGTTGATATGGTTGTTGCAGATAAAATTATTGGGGAAGTTGGCTCCATAAGCATATCCTCACCAACTTTGTGAAGGTTGGCTTTGATTTTACTAAGGAGGCCAAGCCTGCCATGGCATAGGAGAATTCCATGAAGATTGAGCGGGATATTGATAATTTTGAGGAATTTTTTGAGTAAATTGTTGAGTTAAATTTTGAGGCATACTTGTAAATTATGGTTCCCAAGGTCTTCTTGGTGCAAAATAGTAGAGAGAGTCAATCCCTTTACCTTCTTCTATTTAATTTTCCAGTGATTCCCTTAATTTTTGACAACTACCAATTGAATGATTTTCAGTGCAAAGTCCACAAATTTGAATACCATCTAAAAGACATTCCCTTAGTGGATGCTTCTTTCTACATTTAGGACAAAAAAATGGATAGTACATGATCTTGTTCATCTTCTTTTTTCTTAGCCTTAAGTACATCAACTTGTGTTCCTAATGTGCTCAAGATATCAGTTTTAAAATTCTCAAACAGATTCCCTAATTCAGCTCTTATTATACTTCTTGTTGTTGATTTAGTAACTTTTGAATCTATTTTTCAACTTTTGGCTCTTCCTCTAGAATACTTTTGACATAATTCTGCTATTTCGTCAAATGGCAAATATGAAATGTCTCATTTCTCATCACATTAAGAATATCAAGATACTCATCTCACATACCTTTGAGAAAAAAATTTCGAATCGTATCAGGATTTAAAGAATGTTGTTTATATTTTTGTAAGTTATAGAAAAATCATTCTAAGTATTCCTCCAAACTCTCATCTTCTTCTTGAGACATCATAAAAACATCCTCCTTTGAATATCTAGGCCTACAATATGCTTGATACTTTTTAAGAAAAATCTTCCTCATGTCTTCCCAACTGCTAATAGTATGTTCACCTAATCCCATGAACCACTTTAATGCTGGTGCTTTCAGAGTGGAAGGAAAAAAATGAAGCTTATGTGTGTCATCAATATAACCATAAGTACGACATAGAATATCAAATTCAAACAAAAATGAGTAACGATCTTCACAAGACATGCCATAGAAATTTGGTAAAATAGAAGGTGAAATATTTTTCTCTTTTACTACTTCTCCCAAGATTTATCTAGTGTCTAAGATTGGAAATCCAAAAGTAGCTTTTTGTTCATTGTCTACTCCTCCATCTTCTCTTCTTTTATTTTCATTTTCTCTTTTAGCATCTTCTTCTCTTTTCGTTTCCCATTCTATTCATTGTCTTTCATATTCTTGTCATTGTTTTGGAGTTAGTCTAGGAATATTGGATTCTTGTCCTTCTTCTACCATTTCTTTCTCAGTTGTTTCAAATGTTTCAGTAACAATTCGAGATTGTGTGCCTTCAATTTGTTTTAATTGTTCAAGGATATCTTGATCAATTAGTTTCTCAAGAATAGGTTGAACAATTGGTTTTCATGTTTCTTTTTGTTTTCCTATAGAAGATGTTTTTGCTTGTGTTTGCTTTCTCTTCACTTCATAAGCTAAGAAAGTTTTTCTTTCAACAAGAGCTAAGCTTTGTCCTGGACGTTGTTTTTCCTCTAACTCTTCCAAAGTTGGTTTTCCAGCATTTGGCCTAGTTAATTCGAATGTAGGTGGTCTCGCTCCCACCAATGGTTTAGTAGTTGGGTGGGTCTTGTTTAGTATATCTACTCTTTTCATCTCTTTGTCTAAGCATAAATAACCATAATGAAAAATCCTAAATATATATATATATATATAGATATATAGATATATATATATATATATATATATATATATATATATATTTCTATGTTTTTGATGTTTTTTTTTTTAAACAATCTTCCTAATTAGTTATATCTAAGTATACTTCCCCGACAACGATGCCAAAATGTTGGTTCAATTTACTGGGTAAATTAAAACATGTATTTTCTTATCAATCTGGATTGGTAAGCTTAAAATCAAACCAAATTTTATGGAAGCTTAGATTAACTCGTGTAGGAAGTAGTTGTTCAAATGAAAATAATGGAAATGCATATTACAAATATAAATTACTTGAAAAGAAACTATGAAAATTTAATCTAAAAGCAAAAGTGCAATGAGTCTTTATGGAGCATAGGAAATGAGGGAGAGTCTCCAACTTAGATGTCTTGTTTGTCCTCCATCATCATTCTTATCCCAACAAGATCAGTTCACCATAAATCATATCAAAAATCAAAGCAATAAAATATCAGATGCATAAACACAACTTACAATTCAGTTCTTAATCTAGAAGGAAGAGGATCTAACTTAGATGCCTTGGTTGTCATTCCTTTCTTAAACTAATTACTGAAATGAAATCATTCAAAAACATAAATGAACATGGCATGTAATGAATCTATCAAGAAAATATTCACAAGAACTACAAAGAAAATAATTATCTAAAATATTCACAATTATGCATAAAATTACGTTGCATTGTACTTAGATCAAAATGGGGGCCCTCCACCCTTTCTTGGTACACTTGAAACTTTCAGTTATTGTAGATTAGCAATCACATTCCATAGCAAGAACAACATGAAAATGGAAAACAAACTCTTCAAATGTTATTCAGAAGTATAGTGTCAATAGGCATAATACATGTTCATGTGTTGAATGTTGTGCTTAAATAAGCTAAAAATATAACAAACTTTGCTAGAATAGCTATAACAAACTATAAGAGTCCTAATCCATCTATTAAGGTCAAAGTCATCCTTTTGGTTGCACAAAATATGGCAAAATCCCACTAAATCACAAAATTGCCCCCTTTTAGTTAGGGATTTCTGGGTGATTGGCCAAGTTTGACCAATATTGACCAAGACTATTCTATCTCAATTTGATTGTGCCAATAAGAGTCCGTCAACCATTGGTTCCCAAGCTTCTCTAATATAGCTTCAGTTTCCATCCAAGTTTCCTGTACATACGACTTCAAAGGAGCCATTACGAGAAATTATGTTATACTCAATAATTTTTAATACCAAATTTTTACTAAATTTTCTAAAACTTAAAAGACATAACTATTTTTACCTTAAAGTGCAATAAGAGGAAAAAAGTGTGGGAAAATGACCATGATATGATAGAAAAGTATGATCGATAGATGGAAAATGTATGTGGAAAAAGACCAAAAATAGAGAGCCAACAGTCTAGAGACTAGCCCTAAAAAAGTGCCTCAAATCTCGTGCTCGCAGGCATAGAACTGGGTGAAAAAGTCTGCAGTCGCTCCCTTGCAGGCTTATGCATGCAACTGGAGGGTTAAATTTAAATTTCAGAAATGTTGTACTAACATATGAGAGTTCAAGACATTGAAAAAGAGGCTTAACTCAGGGTTTGGGCACCTGGAAGGGTGGTTTAGCCCTTACGGGTCATGTAGCACCTCAGGGAAGTCAATAAGGTGTTGGTTTTGTCGATTCCACTTCCTTAAGGTGATTTAGGGGGTTGAGTCATATCATAGTAGCCCTCAGCTCATGTTTACCCTAACAGGTCGATGAAAGTGGGTAGATATGGGAGGTGGTGTTATAATAACATAGATCAATCAACTATAAAAACAAGCAATCACAGAGTACCTCATCAATTGAAACAACTTGGCAATAGAAGGTGAGACATGGGAAGATGAGTTATTTATATAGAAGCATCCATCGTTGATTAGAATTTAGAGTAATGTTAGTTTGAAGGGGAGGGGCATCTTAAGTCCGTAATGATAACACATGTTTATTATGATTACATTAACTATAGTAATATTTATTAGAACTGACTAGTTTGGATTAGAATCGGTTGGTTCAAATTATTTAGCTTCTAAATTCGTGGTTGAACTAGATCAAAGCACTAAACCAACCAATGTAGACTAATTTGGTTGATTCACAACTAGTTGTTCCAAATTGATTTAGCCAATTCACAAATGGTTCAAACTAGCGAGATATATATACATACACAAACACACACATATATCTCTATGTGTTTATGTATATGTATCTATATGTATATTATGTGTTTATGTATGTATATATATTTGTGTGTTTGTGCATGCATATTTTATGTATTTTTTAGTATGTTAGTTCGCAAATTGATTCACAAGGTGGTGTTGGTTTGGTTTTGGTTCTATTTCCAGTTATGATAACTTTGATTATAGTTATGTTGGCTTATTATTATTTATTTCTATTCCTCTTAGTCTCCTAAATATACATCAATAAGACTCATTTGATGGATCAACTTATATTGTACATTTGTTATATTGTAAATGGAGGTTGTCCTTAAGAAGAGGCTTCTTATTCTTTGTCTATTTCACTTAATTTAGTTGTGACATTATGAAATCGGGTCCTTTATATCTTTATTTGGCTACTTGTTCATAACATTGCTCATCCAGTGAAATCATATTACTAAAGGTGTAATCACCCAAGAGGTCATAAGATTGAGCCCTCCTAGGTTACTAGTCATAAATCCAACCTTAATGTAATTGAAATGGCTAAGGGACAACCTCCATTTGCAAATCTTCATCTAATGAGAGCTATATTTATGATTCCTAAAATTAATGCCCCTTCGATTATTCCATGTGTATTCTTCTTATGTTCTCCTTTTTTGTATGTAGCACACATGCGTACATGTCTGCAAGAACAATTCTTCTAATGTTACCCCTTTTTTTAACCAAAAATAGTATTTGTATTATATAACTCTACTCTTGGTTCGTAGCAAATTCATTAGGCATTACAAAGCTAATCCATCAAAATTTTCTAATTGTTTTCTCCTTTTCAATAGGAATACATGATTTTCCTGAGGACAATATATCTGAGCAACAAAAAGAGGGGTTTTGTAGGTGAATACCTTACAAAACTACCCCAACAAAACACAAAATTTACAACACATAATGCTACCAGGGAATTTCTAATATACGTCATGTGCCATTAGGGAATTATAACAAGCATGATTTAGCCATGAATCTTCAATTCACCTATCTTCAATTTACACCCCTCGTTAGCATACTTGTTTGCTTCTCTGTTGAAGTCTATTAGGACATGAAAATATGCTTTGGATGGGTATCTTTTGCAATTTTCCTTATTCTTTTCATGATGTTTTCCATAGATTTCTCCTTTGGGAGGGATCCTTTGACCAGATGATGTAGGATTAGGAGAATATCCCATAACTATAAGTTTGTCCACGTGTTTGGCTAACCTAAGTCCCTGGTAGAGACAATATATCTCTACTTGATTATTTGTCATATGACCAAGATCCCATAAGTACCTGAACACTTTGTCCTCCTCGAGGCCATATAGTACCCCTCTCGTTCCTTCCAACCCTTCTATTGTTATCCTTTAAACAAATACAAGAAGCATTATTTTTTAAGCATTCTATTGTGGATTGATTAGATACATCATACATTGATGGGTAGAGGATGCTAGCGATTAGATAACTAAAATGTGATTAAAACAAAACTATTAACAAGGACAATCAAATAAGAAAATAATAGTAACATTCTCATAAGACACACATAGAGAGAATGAATGTCAAATATTCCCATCTTCTCCTACCACAAGAGCATAATGGCTTGTGAAATAACACAATATGGATGGGCCATAGAACTCTATTAGTTGAATATTCTTTCATTTACCCATATAAATGAGTTTGTCATGACCCAAATTGACTCATCTATCATGGACATTAACTCCA
Source organism: Pinus taeda (assembly GCA_000404065.3). Classification (NCBI taxonomy): domain Eukaryota; kingdom Viridiplantae; phylum Streptophyta; class Pinopsida; order Pinales; family Pinaceae; genus Pinus; species Pinus taeda. The sequence continues at coordinate 177,730 of APFE030200443.1, read as the reverse complement.
TGACCTTTAAACAATAAAGTGAAAAGTTGACTATCAATAATTTCCACCCATAACAACTAGATTGAGGGACAAAATTTGAAAAAGTTCTTAAGCCATTGTATATAAAACAAAAACAAATTCTATTTGGTCAGTTGTTAGATCACAAAGCATTGATGATTCAATCACATAATTAAAACAGAGATGCATAATTTACAAGGGTTTGGAAGCATCGGGGTGTATTGTTGAGTCTCAACTTTGAAATTCAAATTCCATAGCCTCACTTTGTGAGTAAGCACTACCACTTAGCATAGACAATATGTTTTAGGAGGACTTCTATATTAAGTAGGAATATAACTAGGTAAGTGACAAGAATGTTCTTTATATGGGGATAAATCATTACTTGTAACTAATTATTTTAAAATCAAAGTAATATAGCTCCAAATAATCCACATACCATGAAATTTGGGCAAATGGGGTAGACAACTCAATTTACACCAAATGGTGTGGGCTAAATCACTTCTAGAAAATCCCAATTCCTATAAATTGGGGTGAATGAGAGTAGGAACCCCAATTTACTAGAAATGGGGAGGGCGAAATTGCTTTCGGAAAACCCCAATCCTAGAAATAAAGGATGAAAGGAAAGTTGTAGCTTGTATAGGAGAAAAATTGATTTTTTGCCTCTTCTTCATAAACAAGTGTGAGATAATTTTCTTGATATATTAAAAAAAAATGGGGCAAATCACAATAATGTGCTACAATACAAAAAAATTGCCCAATCAAATTTGGAACCCCCTAATTTTTCCCATGGGTAAAATTTCACCCTTAAAATTTTCCCTGTACAAAGGCTACAATGGTGCATTCATAGCAATTGAACATTATCAATTTGTCTTAGTGATTTACATGAGTTTCAAAGAGAAACAATCTTAATTGTGCAAAAATAGCATAAATAGGTGTGAAAATTCCCATAAATTAAAAAACTAGAAATTTGAAAATATGAATCTCTTAATTGGGTCCTCAAGTTGATATGGGAGCCTATCATAACCTTCAAACTAACAAAAGGTTAAAGTTATTCAAAAGAATAAATAGCGATTGGATTTCTAGACCGAGTCCTTAGCATGGTTACCATTTTGCATGTGTGTGTTTTTGTTGTGCACACAAAAGAAGGCCTCTCAACTAATTGTTAACATGGAGGTAGATAAATGTGTTGATTTTTGGTAGCTTGGGAGGTACTCCAAGCCTAAAGGATTGAGGGTTTGGAGGAAGGAGGCCCACAAGTAGCCTTGTGGGCTTGAAACCCAAGTTTGGAGTTTTGCAACCATCTATGTTGGGGACAAAACTATGGAGAGATTTCGACGTGTTATGGATGAGGATGATATTACTCGTGAGACAAATCCAACAAAATGAAAATAATCAAATTCTGAGGTCTACGAGTGAAGATATTAATTTTTTATGTGTTATGGTGGGCAAGGAGAGACATAAAGGCAAGTTGGCCTTGTGTTAGAGGTGCCCTTTGCAGGGTTGTTCAATCCCCACATGAAACATATAAATAGAGGCCTTGTGAGACCTCATAAAGACACATCATAAGTGCATCCATGTCAAAGAAAGAGATATGAAATTGGCAGCGAGCTATACGTAGGACACAAGGGCAAGGAGCACATGACTTTGGGTTTGTTTTACAGGGCGTATTTCTAAGCATAATAGTCACAACTCTAAGCCATATTGTAGGATGAATGGGAAGTGTTTTAGGGCAGTCTAACTCCTAAAATGAAATGTGAGTTCCCTTTAGTGTTAGTCGCATATCATACGTAAGTATTGGCACTATTTTGTGCTATTTATGAGTGGATATTATAATTGTTCTGGGTCGCGAGGTTAGGCTGCTACAACACTGAATTTTGAAGGTATGTCGAGAGGGTCGAGAGGGCTAGTGAGACCCTCTCTCCTAGCCGCAACAATCAAAATAAGGTCGCAACCCAAACATTGGTATATTCCTTTCCTATAGGGTAGTCTTATGTTGTTGTTTAGGACAATGTACAATGCTTAGGGAGCCTAGAGTGGAAAAAAAAGGTGGCAGCCCAATTGGTGAAGGAGATACAGTGATTGGAGCAGGGATTTAGAGTTGTTGGTGTGCCCTAACTAGACTGTTAGAAGCATAGATCCCAACACAATAGGGCAGCAACACGTTGTGGTTGCAGATGACTCCTTCGTGATAGTAGGATGTTAGGGGGATGGAAATCCTAGATTATGACAGTTGAAGGACATGTTAAGGAGCATATTACATCAGCAAATTATGTGTCATGTCAAGAGGAGCAATAGAAGGTTGCAGATCAGGTATGGTTGTCCTCTTGAGTTGATTTCACTTGAAGGTGTACGGTGTCCTTGAAGAGGTAGATTTGAGGAGTTTGTTAGCATCCATGAGTAAGGTTCTCCTAGATTTTTGGATGCCCTAACTAGGAGTAGATGCTACAACAAGGATTGGTCAATCGTGGTCTGTTGAAGGGCAACATGAGAGGGGATCAAGTGTGAACGTGAATTGGGAATTTATGGTCTGGTGGAGGACAATTTGATAGTGCCCAAGTTGGAGCTTGGTGTGCACCATCTTCATGGACTTAGGTGGTTTCTAGAGTGGTATAAGTTGAGCTCAAGGTTTGATCAGCCAGAGGAGCAGTTGAGTAGCCCTAGACTTGTGTGTGGAGAAAGAATTCTACAACAAATGATGGGCAGTCCTCCTGGCCTATGTTAATTGTGGAAGATGGACATCTTGTAGTGACAGGTGGTAGCCCTCCATGCCCTATGTTAGTCTTCATTAGACCAGTGCAGGAAGACTATAGTGGGTTGAAGTCCCTGAGTAGTTGAGGAGCACCAAAGGGCAGATTCAGAGTTGTTCACAAACGAAGTTGTGAACAACTCAATAGGAGTCTCGATGTGTTGTGCCCTTGATGGACTAAGGCACAACTAGTGAGCATATTTGATAGCCGAGGTTCAATCGCTAGATTTACTTGGATCGTTGATAGAGGTAGTGTTGTAGATCGGGAGCCGAAGGACCAACTAGGTATAGGGTATGACTGAGAGGAGCTGAGAGAGTCGACTACATCAGCCATATGGTCATAGTACCTTGTTAAGGGTATATTGGTTGTCGATGGACGAACACCAAGCCCTAACTTTGTATTCTTATACTAGTGGATATTTGAAGGCCATTATCCTTGGTACAAGAGCCTTAGACTGTTGTATTATATGTTGATTAATATAACGGAGTTGGGTTGAAAATTGTAAAACAATGTCTATATTTTGTGCACGGGTGATTTACTATTGTTTATATTCCATTTTGAAAAGTAGTGTTGGAAATAGCAACAAGAAATTATAAAAATAGAAATGTTAAAAATAGCATTGCTATAAATAGAATTTTAGGATATACTCCAACTCTATTGAAAATAGCATCAAGAAATGATAAAAATAGAAACGCTAAAAATAGCATTGCTATAGATAGCATTTCATGATATATTCCAATTTTGGTTTGTCCTTGAATTGAAATTGTGATCTAAAATTCGAATTTAGTCTCACCAGCGGCTTGAAAAATAATTAATTAATTCATCTTGAGTTGATTAGTTGGAGAAATTCAAGCTAGAAGTCTTTGTGAAGTTTCCATGCACTGTTTCTCCTGGGTGATCCTATTGTTACCAAGTGTAACACTACTCACTCACACTGATCTCACACCCTGTAAAACTGCGCAATCCTCAAGGAACCTTATTCCTTCTGAATGGATGAGTTTCCTTTATAGGAAAATTCCTCCAACTAATAGTGCAATGTCCCTGTCTTTAATCTCAACAGGGTCTTTCTCTGAACTAACATGCATGAGTTATTCATGAGAGAATCTTCAGTTATCTGGAGTACACTATTTTGATGCATGCATGCATTAACTGACTGAACTCACAATAATTGAATATTCTCTCATGAATAACTCATGCATGTCAGTTTAGAGAAAGACCCAGTTGAGATTAAAGACAGGGGCATTGTACTATCAGTTGGAGGAATTTTCCTATAAAGAAAATGCATCCATGCAGAAGGAATTAACTCCTTCAAGATTGCGCAGTTACTTCAGAGGTCAGTGTTGTGTGTGAGGTGAGAATCACATAGGTTGCAGTTGGAGGACCCATGAGAAACTGCGCAAGGAAATAGGAGGCTTGGAGGACTGAAGGAAGGAATATGTCTTGTCTATTCTATCTATGAGCAGCAGTGAGGGATTGTACTGAGAGCTGGATAGCTTGTGAGCTAAAGCTTTGTGTAATCCTGAGATATTTCCACTTGTATGATAATACAAATAGCGTGGGTTTTTAGTTGAGCCTTTACCCGGAGTATTCTTCTGTGTTTCATGTCTATGATTTCTTCTTCTCTGTTATATGTGTTCTGATTGATCTTGCTCAAATTGATTAAGCTTCCGCAAAGTTTGATAGTAGAAGCAGATCAAGTATTTTGGCTTAGTACATTACATTGTCAGGTGATCTACAGTGAGAATTTCTACAAGTAGTTTCATTACGATTATTGGTTTGGTAGCGTCAGAGATTTAAGATTCTATCCCATACACCAAGATCATGGAAAAACAACATGTTATCAAAGGATATCTTAGCTACTTTGAGGGACAACGAATCAAAGTGTGCACAACAAAACTACTGAGAGGGAGTTGTGGGCGTTTAGATCATGGAGCAGAAGGTTCAACTGAAGACATCGATATGTGGTCTTGAGTGGCTTAGCAACGAGATTGGTTGGGAGTTTTAGTGGATTGGTGGTGAGCCTGGTGAAGAACAATTTGTTGTAGGGCAGATTGTTGATCATGGACTTTCGTTGATTTGTCATGGATGGTTAGGACAACTCGAGGGTTTCTTTGTCTTGGACGAGATTAGGTTAATTGAGATGGCTTCATGTGATGGAGTACAAAATGGCAGGTTGAGTCTTCATCAGATCATGGTGTTTCATATCTAAGATTGAAGAGATTTGCATGAGTCTTATTTGATCCAGGAGGATGAGTGCTTGTAGGACTAGGCTAGTGGAGATCATGTAGGCTTAGAGGGAATCTAGCCTCAGAGGGAGAAACCCTATGGAGGTTTGGGATCTTCAAGTTTAGATGTGATGAGGCAGAGGCACTATCGAGATTGTTGGGTTCATTCTGCATCATATGTTGTAGTGATGGATGTCAAATGGGCTAGTGTCGTCAGAGATGATGATGGTTAGTTCATAGTCTTGGAAGTACCTCCCTCGCTAAGAGGGAGTGTTATTTTTTGGTAGCTTGGGAGGTACTCCAAGCCTAGAAGATCGAGGGTTTGGAGGAAGGAGCTCCACAGGCGGCCTTGTGGGCTTGAAATCCAAGCTTGGGGTTTTGCACCCACTAATGTTGGGGACAAAACTATGTAGATATTTCACATGTGATGGATGAGGATGATAGTACTCGTTGGGATGAATCCAACGCAATGAAATAATTGAATGTGGAGGTCTACAAGTGAAGATATTAATTTTTATGTGTTATGGTGGGCAAGGATAGACATAAAGGCAAGGTGATCTTGTGTTAGAGGTCGCCTTTGGAGGGTTGTTTGATCCCCACATGAAGCATATAAAGAGAGACCTTAAAGGCAAGTCGATCTTGTGTTAGAGGTCCCATTTGGAGAGTTGTTTGATCCCCACATGAAGCATATAAATAGAGGCCTTGTGAGACCTCATAAAGACACATCCTAAGTGCATCCACGTCAAAGAAAGAGATCTAAAATTGGCAGCGAGCTAGATGCAAGACACAAGAGCGAGGAGCACATGACTTTGGGTTTGCTTTAGGGTGTGGATTGATAAGCATAAGAGCTGGAACTCTGAGCCATATTGCAGGACGCATGGGAAGTGGTTTAAGGAAGTCTAACTCATGAAATGAAGTGTGAGCTCCCTTGAGAGTCAGTCGCAAATCAGAGGTAAGTATTGGGATGTTTTGTGCTATTTATGAGTGGGTATTGTCATTGTTCTAGGCCACAGGGTTAGGCTACTACAATAGTGAGTTTTGAAGGTCTGTTGAGAGGGCTGAGAGGACTAGCGAGGCCCTCTCTCCTAGCTACAGCAATCAAAATAAGGTCGTAGCCCAAACAATGGTATACTCCTTTGCTAGAGGGAATTTTGATGTTGTTGTTTTGGACATAGTATAGTAGGGTATCTTAAGAAGCCTTCCAAGATCTAATACAATGCTTAAGGAGCCTGGAGTGGACAACAAAGGTGGCATCCCAATTGGTGAAGAAGATGCAGTGATTGGAGTAGGGATTTAAGGTTGTTGGCGTGAGCTAACCAAACTACTAGAAGCACAAATCCCAAGGCAAGGAGGCAACAACAAGTTTGTGGTTGCAGATGACCCCTTGGTGATAGTAGGATGCTAGGTGGATGGTAGTCCTAGACTATGACAATTTAAGGACATCTTAAGGAGAAGATTACATCAATAGATTATGTGTCATATCAAGAGGAGCAGCAGAAGGTTGCAGATCAAGAATGTTTGTCCTCTTGAGTTGATGTGACTTGCAGGTGGATGGTGTCCTGGAAGAGGCAGATTTGAGGAGTTTATTAGTAGCCATCTATAAGGGTCTCCCAGATGTTTGGATTCCCTAACTAGGAGCATATGCTACAACAAGGATTGGTCACTTGTGTTCTATTGGAGGGCAATGTGAGAGGGGACCAAGTGTGAACATGGATTGGGCATTTATGGTAAGACTGAATCGCTCCTCTGGCCAACTGCGTCAAGCCTACCTGGCTGAGTAGGATGATGTGGCTCTTCATGAGCCTCTTCTGCTTCTGTGCTGGCCCTCTCTCTGGCTCGAAATGATGACGCAGACCCTCTACGTCACTCCTTCTCTGTTGCTTTCTGCTTAGGAGAAACTCTGTCTCTCGGGACAGCTGCTACTGCTGCAAATGCCTCTGATTAAGCCGGTGCCTTCAGTTCTCCTGTGATCTGTAATGCTCTAATACCATGTTGATTTTTCTGAATCTAACACACCAGAAATTCCTACTGCATTATCTGGTTTATTTCACCTACTTGTTTATTCCTTAACAAGTTATTTAACCATATAAATACTGAAAATAAACACAAATGCAGTCTCAACTCATATGCAGATCATCAACTGAAATAATAGACAAACACACAAGGGACACTGTTATTTTTAGACAATCGTCCCTGGAAAAACCCAACTTGGGAAAACCGATGCAACAGTTTTGAGGGTTTTATTATTAAGCAGCTTTCTTGAGTACAACTAGGGTGCCAAAATGGTTCACACAACAAATATTTCTATCTGGCAGTAATACCTCTCTTCGGAAGCAATATTCCACAAGTATGCCCCACAAAAATCTTTCCAACGCTTCTCCAAGGCCCTGTGTCATCCCTTCTAGCCTTTGCATAGCTCTGGAACCCCTTGTGTCAACCCTCTGCCTCTCTGTGTTAGCTCTCTAGCCTTCTACGTCACCTACGCAGGCCCTGCTAGCCTCTATGCAATCTATGTGGCCTTCTACGTGGCTCCTGCTATCTCTACTTAACCTCCTCAATCACTTCGCTGGCCCTCTGAAACTATCTATGCCTCTCTACTATGTACTCATTGCCCCTTACTGCAACTCAGATCACTTGTTAAAATTTTCTCAGCAAACCTCACTCCAAAAAATCGAACTGACTGATCAATCTTGGTGTATCTCCAACTAACCCTCAAGCCTCCTCTTATACTTTTCCTGTTGAGTCTTCAACGGCCAATATTAAGTCTCTAATCAATGACTAAGATTAGATTTGGCTTCATCCGTGTCATTTAGAACATTCTCATCCATTTTTATATTAATACCCATTAATATTTTAGTTTTCCTAAGTTTAGACTTAGGAACGCCATTAAAATGTTAATTATTTTAATATCTCTCTAACCGGGTGGAATTTCCCCAAACCATATCTGCGTCTTGGAGATCTCATGTGCTTTAGCCTCTCCACCAATTTTCATGGCAAGAGCACATTTGATGCTACCACAAATCAACACTAGGTACAGGGTATGACCGAGAGGAGTTGAGAGAGTCAACTACATCATCCAAATGGCCATAGTATCTTGTTGAGGGTATATTGGTTATCGATGGACCGACACCAAGACCTAGCTTTGTATTCTTGTACTAGTGGATATTTGAGGGTGATTAACCATGGTACATGAGCCCTAAACTGTTGTATTTTATGTCGATTAATATAACCAAGTTGGGTTGAAAAATGTTAAAAGTTGTGTATATTTTGTGCACGTGTGATTTATTGTTGTTTATATTTTGGGGTGCAAAGAAGTTTCGTTGTGATTCTTGTTTTGGTAGCATCAGGGATTTAGGATTATATCCTGGACACCAAGATCGTGGAAAAGCAACAAAATGATGAGTGGAAAATGCAAATAGATAATGAGTGCATGCTAACAAGGTTATGCCCTACACATGCATTCTAACTAATAAACTATTCAAAACATTGATTTAAACAACACACTAGGGGGAAGGAAAGCATTTCTTTAATGAATAATCAGAGAGGTGATAAACTAAATAATATCATATAGAAGAAGCTTACAAAAGTGCTCTCCATCATTCTTCATGTGAGGGTTTATTATGTCGTTTGATGGGTTCTCTCTAATGTGAAAGAAAACATGCATTACTTCCCCTTATGTAAAGCAAATTTTGTGATTTGAAGCTTGAGAATTTTTCACTCTTTGTCAAAATCTCAACAACATAACCTTAGCACACAAATGCATTAGTAAATGGATGGATAAGGCTTATATTTATAGGCCATAATTGAGCTTCGAATAAAACGATTCCAATGTGAGCACCCATGGTTGATTAGTTATGGGTATCCATGTGTCTGATTAACCTCCAAGGAGGGAAAAGTACCCTCATTGATGAAGAATGTTGGTTGGAATAATCTTGTGTTCATTGACCATGCTTTCAAGTTGACCATTGACATTAATGGGTTGTATAATTTCTTAAACCATGCTACGACAAGATCCAGATGGGTATTAAAATCCTTCCAACACAATCATACAACTAATGGGGGATAGGGCCACAACCCTGTTGATGGTCAGCCTAAAGTTTGTTTGGTATTTGTGACATACTAGCATATAAATCATGCATTTGAAATCCATTAGATAGGGTTAATGTTGGTCTGAGATGCTTCCTACTAAAATCACTTAGATATCACGGGGTGGATACAATTGATGTGGTAATAATGGCTCCAAAATATTGCACACAAATCCCAACTGTATTGCTAATGCCTTAAAAAGTTCTTTCTTCTCACAACTCTAATGGTAATTAACACATTCATACATAGGCTAAAGTTTTAGAGAAATTTTAATTTGACGTATATTGCCCAAACAACTTTTTATTCCTAGTTGGCCACAAACTTAAAATATTACAGATGAAAACATCGTTATTCATATATTGGAAGATCTCCCCCACCATGGAAGAGATTATCTCCTATGCATGGTTTTTTGGGCCTTTTTCTAGGTTGGCCCCAAGTTTATTTGGAAAATGGTTTCCCCTCTTGCTTGATCTCTCCAAAATAATTTCTTTCGGTGCAACCTTGAAATATGGTTGAGACAAGCAAGGACAACCCCCTTGGGAGGCCATGTGATTAAAATTACCTCTTTTTATTACCACTCTTTTCAACTTCCCTAATATTGCTCCTTTCAGATTTTATAACTTATATGAATATTAATGTTGGATGAATTTGTTGAATGTTATATATATAATATATATATATATATATATATATATATAACATTCTCAACAAATTCATCCAACATTAATATTCATATAAGTTATAAAATCTGAGCCTAGGTTGAGCCTAGTTACTATATATATATATAGTAACTAGGTTGAGCCTAGGTCAAGGATAGCCTATCTATTGGATGGAAGAATGATTTACCCACACTGGGATGTTATCGCTAGGATGGTGTGAAACTTGGTCGAGCTTAGATACCTCTTCGGAAAGTTTAATTCCCCCAAAATCGCTTTTGTCCTCAACCTCTCTCCATGAGATTTGAACCTAAGACTTGGTGAGGAGTAAACCCTACTCAAACCAACTAATCTATCCCTCATAAATGTTGAATATTATACTATTACTATAACTCATATTAATAGAAGTAAATGAATGTGATTTAATTTTTTAATTATAATTTAAACTAAATTAATTAAATTTCATATTAATATAAATATATGAATATAATTAAAATAAAGAATAAAAATAGTTTTTTAAAATTAATTACTTAATATAAATTAAATTAAATGATTTCAAATTGATTACTTGAAATGAGTTAAATTTATTTTTTTCATGATGAGCAAATTTTTTTATTAAAATATCACATATTTATAATTTTAACGTTGTCTATTTAAAAATAGATAAACATTAACCATTAATTGTAATTGTAAAACTCGAATACCTTTTGTAAAAGATATTTAAATTGTATGCCATTTAAATCTCCCGTACATATTTACCACCAATCAGACTCATTGTGAATCTTAAACTATGTAATGCAATACATACTTTTAAGGCAAGGTTTCGTCATATTTAACTAGGTCTCCATGATCTTTTATAGATACCTAGTGATCAAGTTTGATCCGTCAACATGTAAAAGATAATTAATTGTACAATCAACATGTGACAAGAGAATTAAATTGTATGCCATTTTTTATAAAGTTTGATTCTATAATGATGTAAAATATAGTTAAATATTGTATGCCATTTTGACAATATAGACACATTATTTACACCACTAATGGCCTACCACCAAATCTCCCATATATATCTCCAATCACATACTCATTATGAATCCTAAACAATGTAATGCACTACATATTTTTAAATGCAAATTTTCATCACATTTAACTAGGTTGATAATTAAATAACATGTCATTTTTTATCAAGTTTGATTTAATCAACATGTAAAATATAATTAAATTGTATGGCATTTTTATAATGTAGAGCTCGCATTATTTACACCATTAATGGCCGATAATAGTATGTTCACTTAATCCCATGAACCACTTTAATGCTGGTGCTTTCAGAGTGGCGAGAAAAATATGAAGCTTATGTGTGTCATCAATATAACCATAAGTAAGACATAGAATACCAAATTCAAACAAAAATGAGTCAGGATCTTCATAAGACATACCATAGAAATTTGGTAAAACAGAAGGTGAAATATTTTTCTTTTTTACTTCTTCTCCCAAGATTGCTCTAGTGTCTAAGACTGGAAATCCAAAAGTAGCTTCTTGTTCATTGTCTACTCCTCCATCTTCTCTTGTTTTATTTTTATTTTCTCTTTTAACATCTTCTTCTCTTTTCGTTTCCCATTCTATTCATTGTCTTTCATATTATTGTCGTTGTTCTGGAGTTAGTCCAGGAATATTGGATGCTTGTCCTTCTTCTACCATTTCTTTCGCAGTTGTTTCAAATGTTTCAGTAACAATTTGAGATTGTGTGCCTTCAATTTGTTTTATTTGTTCAAGGATATGTTGATCAATTAGTTTCTCAAGAATAGGTTGAACAATTGGTTTTCATGTTTTTCTTTGTTTTCCTATAGAAGATGTTTTTGCTTGTTATTTTTTTCTCTTCACTTCGTAATCTAACAAAGTTTTCCTTTCAACAAGAGTTAAGATTTCTCTTGGACGTTGTTTTTCCTCTAACTCTTTCAAAGTTGGTTTTCCAGCAATTGGTCTAGTTAATTTGAATGTAGGTGGTGTCGCTCCCACCAATGGTTTAGTAGTTGGGGGGGTCTTGTTTTGTATATCTACTATTTTCATCTCTTTGTCTAAACATAAATAACCATAATGAAAAATACTATATATATAATAATATATAATATTATATATATATAATATATATATATATATATATATATATATATATTTGATGTTTTGAAAAAAACAATCTGCCTAATTAGTTATATCTAAGTATTCTTCCCCGACAACGATGCCAAAATGTTGGTTCAATTTACTTGGTAAATTAAAACATGTAGTTTCTTATCAATCGAGAATGGTAGACTTAGAAGCAAACCAAAGTTTATGGAAGCTTAGATTAACTAGTGTGGGAAGTAGTTGTTCAAAGGAAAATAATGGAAATGCATATTACAAATATAAATTACTTGAAAAGAAACTATGAAAATTTAATCTAGAAGCAAGAGTACAATGAGTCTTTATGGAGCATAGGAAATGAGGGGGAGGCTCTAACTTAGATGTCTTGTTTGTCCTCCATCATCATTCTTATCCCAACAAGATCAGTTCACCATAAATCAGATCAAAAACCAAAGCAATAAAAGAATAGATGCATAAACACAATTTACAATTCAGTTCTTAATCTAGAAGGAAGAGGACCTAACTTAGATGCCTTGGTTGTTATTCCTTTCTAAAACTAATTACTGAAATGAAATCATTCAAAAACATAAATGAACATGGCACGTAATGAATCTATCAAGAAAATATTCACAAGAACTGCAAAGAAAACAACTATCTAAAATATTCACAATTATGCATAAAATTACGTTGCAGTGTACTTAGATCAAAATGGGGGCCCTCCACCCTTTCTTGGTATAGTTGAAACTTTTAGCTATTATAGATCAGAAATCACATTCCATAGCAAGAACAACAAGAAAATGGAAAACAAACTCTTCAAATGTTATTCAGAAGTAAAGTAGTCTCAATAGGCATAATACATGTTCATGTGTTTAATGTTGTGCTTAAGTAAGCTAAAAATATAACAAACTTTGCTAAAATAGATATAACAACCTATAAGAGTCCTAATCCATCTACTAAGGTCGAACTCATCCTTTTGGTTGCATAAAATATGGCAAAATCCCACTAAATCACAAAACTGCCCCCTTTTAGTTAGGGATTTCTGGGTGATTGGCCAAGTTTGACCAACATTGACCAAGCCTGTTCTGACTCAATTGGACTGTGCCAATAGGAGTCTGTCAATCCTTGGTTCCCAAGCTTCTCTAATATAGCTTTAGTTTCCATCCAGTTTTCCTGTACATACAACTTCAAAGGAGTCATTACGAGAAATTATGTTATAGTCAAAATAATTTTTAATACCAAATTTTTACAAAATTTTCTAAAATTTAAAAGACATAACTATTTTTACCTTAAAGTGCAATAAGAGGAAGAAATGTGGGAAAATGAACATGATATGATAGAAAACTATGATGGATAGATGGATAGATGGAAAAAGACCAAAAATAGAGAGCCAATAGTCTAGAGACTAGCCCTGGAAAAGTGCCTCAAATCTCGTGCTCGCAGGCATAGAACTGGGTGAAAAATTCTACAGTCTCTCCCTTGCAGGTTTATGCATGCAACTGGAGGGTTAAAGTTAAATTTCGGCAGTGTTGTGCTAACATATGAGAGTTCAGGACATTGAAAAAGAGGCTTAACTCAGGGTTTGGGCACCTGGAAGGGTGGTTTAGCCCTTAGGGGTCATGTAGCACCTCAAGGAAGTCAATAAGGTGTTGGTTTTGTCGATTCCACTTCCTTAAGGTGATTTAGGGGTTTCAGTCATATCATAATAGCCCTCAGCTCATGTTTACCCTAACAAGCCGATGAAAGTGGGTAGATATGGGAGGTGGTGTTATAGTAACATAGATCAATCAACTATAAAAACAAGCAATCACAGAGTACCTCATCAATTGAAACAACTTGGCAATAGAAGGTGAGACATGGGAAGATGAGTTATTTATATAGAAGCATCCACCGTTGACTAGAATTTAGAGTAATGTTAGTTTGAAGGGGAGGGGCATCTTAAGTCCCTAATGATAACGCACGTTTATTATGATTACATTAACTATAGTAATATTTATTAGAACTGACTAGTTTGGATTAGAATCGGTTGGTTCAAATTATTTAGCTTCTAAATTTGTGGTTGAACTAGATCAAAGCACTAAACCAACCAATGTAGACTATTTGGTTGATTCACAACTAGTTGTTCCAAATTTATTTAGCCAATTCACAAATGGTTCAAACTAGCGAGATATATATACATACACAAACACACACATATATATCTCTATGTGTTTATGTATATGTATCTATATGTATATATGTGTTTATGTATGTATATATATTTGTGTGTTTTTGCATGCATATTTTATGTATGTTTTAGTATGTTAGTTCGCAAATTGATTCACAAGGTGGTGTTGATTTGGTTTTGGTTTTATTTCCAGTTATGATAACTTTGATTATAGTTATGATGGCTTATTATTATTTCTTTATATCCCTCTTAGTCTCCTAAATATAAATCAATAAGACTCATTTGATGGATCAACTTATATTGTACATTTGATATATTGTAAAAGGAGGTTGTCCTTAAGAAAAGGCTTCTTATTCTTTGTCTATTTCACTTAATTTAATTGTGACATTATGAAATTGGGTCCTTTTTATCTTTATTTGGCTATTTGTTCATAACATTTCTCATCCAATGAAATCATACTACTAAAGGTGTAATCACCCAAGAGATGATAAGATTGAGTCATCCTATGTTACTAGTCTAAATCCAACCTTAATGTAATTGAAATGGCTAAGGGACAACCTCCATTTGTAAATCTTCATCTAATGAGAGCTATATTTATGAATCCTAAAAATAATACCCCTTCGATTATTCCATGTGTATTCTTCTTTTATTCTCCTTTTTCGTATGTAGCACACATGTGTACATGCCTGCAAGAACAATTCTTCTAATGTTACCCCTTTTTTTAACCAAAAATAGTATTTGTATTATATAACTCTACTCTTGGTTCGTAGCAAATTCATCAGGCATTACAAAGCTAATCCATCAAAATTTTCTAATTGTTTTCTCCTTTTCAATAGGAACACATGATTTTCCTGAGGACAATATATCTGAGCAACAAAAAGAGGGGTTTTGTAGGTGAATACCTTACAAAACTACCCCAACAAAACACAAAATTTACAACACATAATGCTACCAGGGAATTTCTAATATACGTCATGTGCCATTAGGGAATTATAACAAGCATGATTTAGCCATGAATCTTCAATTCACCTATCTTCAATTTACACCCCCCGTTAGCATACTTGTTTGCTTCTTTGTTGAAGTCTATTAGGACATGAAAATATGCTTTGGATGGGTATCTTTTGCAATTTTCCTTATTCTTTTAATGATGTTTTCCATAGATTTCTCCTTTGGGAGGGATCCTTTGACCAGATGATGTAGGATTAGTAGAATATCCCATAACTATAAGTTTGTCCACGTGTTTGGCTAACCTAAGTCCCTAGTAGAGACAATATATCTCTACTTGATTATTTGTCATATGGCCAAGATCCCATAAGTACCTGAACACTTTGTCCTCCACGAGGCCATATAGTACCCCTCCCGTTCCTGCCAACCCTTCTATTGTTATCCTTTAAACAAATACAAGAAGCATTATTTTTTAAGCATTCTATTGTGGATTGATTAGATACATCATAAATTGATGGGTAGAGGATGCTAGCGATTAGATAATTGAAATGTGATTAAAACAAAACTATTAACAAGGAGAATCAAATAAGAAAATAATAGTACATTCTCATAAGACACACATAGAGAGAATGAATCTCAAATATTCCCATCTTCTCCTACCACAAGAGCATAATGGCTTGTGAAATAAAACAATATATATGGGCCATAGAACTCTATTAGTTGAATATTCTTTCATTTACCCATATAAATGAATTTGTCATGACCCAAATTGACTCATCAATCATGGACGTTAACTCCATGACCTTTAAAAATAAAGTCAAAAGTTGACTCTCATGAGACTATTAATAATTTCCACCCATAACAACTAGATTCAGGGACAAAATTTGAAAAAGTTCTTAAGCCATTGTATATAAAACAAAAACAAATTCTATTTGGTGAGTTGTTAGATCACAAAGCATTGATGATTCAATCACATAATTAAAACATAGATGCATAATTTACAAGGGTTTGGAAGCATCGGGGTCTATTGTTGAGTCTCAACTTCGAAATTCAAATTCCATAGCTTCACTTTGTGAGTAAGCACTACCACTTAACATAGACAATATGTTTTAGGAGGACTTCTATATTAAGTAGGAATATAACAAGGTAAGTGACAAGAATGTTCTTTATATGGGGATAAATCATTACTTGTAACTAATTATTTTAAAGTCAAATTAATATAGCTCCAAATAATCCACATACCATGAAATTTGGGCAAATGGGGGTAGACAACTCAATTTACACCAAATGGTGTGGGCTAAATTTCTTCTAGAAAATCCCAATTCCTATAAATTGGGATGAATGAGAGTAGGAACCCCAATTTACTAGGAATGGGGAGGGCGAAATTACTTTAAAAAAACCCCAATCCTAGAAATAAAGGATGAAAGGAAAGTTGTAGCTTGTATAGGAGAAAAACTGATTTTTTGCCTCTTCTTCATAAACCAGTGTGAGATAATTCTCTTGATATAATTGAAAAAATGGGGCAAATCACAATAATGTGCTACAATACAAAATAATTGCCCAATCAAATTTGGAACCCCCTAATTTTTCCCATGGGTAAAATTTCATCCTTAAAATTTTATTTGTACAGAGGCTACAATGGTGCATTCATAGCAATTGAACATTATCAATTTGTCTTAGTGATTTACATGAGTTTTAAAGAGAAACAAACTTAATTGTGCAAAACTAGCAAAAATAGGTGTGCAAATTCCCATAAATTAAAAAACTAGAAATTTTAAAATACAAATCTGTTACTTGGGTCCTTAAGTTGATATGGGAACCTATCATAACCTTCAAACTAACAAAAGGTTAAAGTGAGTCAAAATAATAAATAGGGATTGGATTTCTAGACCGAATCCTTAGCATGGTTACCATTTTGCATGTGTGTGATTTTGTTGTGTGCACAAAAGAAGGCCTCTCAACTACTTGTTGACAGGGAGGTAGATAAATGTGTTGATTTTTGGTAGCTTGGGAGGTACTCCAAGCCTAAAGGATTGAGGGTTTGGAGGAAGGAGGCCCACAAGTAGCCTTGTGGGCTCGAAACCCAAGTTTGGAGTTTTGCAACCATCTATGTTGGGGACAAAACTATGGAGATATTTCGACACGTGATGGATGAGGATGATAGTAATCATTGAGACAAATCCAACACAATGAAAATAATCAAATTCTGACATCTACGAGTGAAGATATTAATTTTTTATGTGTTATGGTGGGCAAGGAGAGGCATAAAGGCAAGTTGTCCTTGTGTTAGAGGTGCCCTTTGGAGGGTTGTTCGATCCCCACATGAAACATATAAATAGAGGCCTTGTGAGACCTCTTAAAGACACATCATAAGTGCATCCATGTCAAAGAAAGAGATATGAAATTGGCAGCGAGCTATACGTAGGACAGAAGGGCAAGGAGCACATGACTTTGGGTTTGTTTTAGGTGCGTATTTCTGAGCATAAGAGTCGCAACTCTAAGCCATATTGAAGGATGAATGGGAAGTGGTTTAGGGAAGTCTAACTCCTAAAATGAAATGTGAGTTCACTTTAGTGTTAGTCACATATCATACGTAAGTGTTAGCATTGTTTTGTGCTATTTATGAGTGGGTATTATCATTGTTCTGGGTCGCAGGGTTAGGCTGCTACAACACAGAATTTTGAAGGTATGTCGAGAGGGTCGAGAGGGCTAGTGAGACCCTCTCTCCTAGCCGCAATAATCAAAATAAGGTCACAACCCAAACATTGGTATATTCCTTTCCTATAGGGTAGTTTTATGTTGTTGTTCACGACAAAGTACAATGCTTAAGGAGCCTAGAGTGGAAAAAGAAGGTGGCAGCCCAATTGGTGAAGGAGATACAGTGATTGGATCAGGGACTTAGGGTTGTTGGTGTACGATGGGGCAGCAACACGTTGTGGTTGCAGATGACTCCTTATTGATAGTAGAATGCTAGGTGGATGGAAATCCTAGATTAGGGCAGTTGAAGGACATGTTAAGGAGCATATTACATCAGCAAATTATGTGTCATATCAAGAGGAGCAACAGAAGGTTGCAGATCAAGTATGGTTGTCCTCTTGAGTTGTTGTGACTTGAAGGTGGATGGTTTCCTTGAAGAGGTAAATTTGAGGAGTTTGTTAGCATCCATGAGTAAGGTTCTCCTAGATGTATGGATGCCCTAACTAGGAGTAGATGCTACAACAAGGATTGGTCACTCGTGGTCTGTTGAAGGGCAACATGAGAGGGGACCAAGTGTGACCGTGAATTGGGAATTTATGGTCTGGTGGAGGACAATGTGATAGTGCCCAAGTTGGAGCTCGGGGTGCACCATCTTCATGGACTTAGGTGGTTGCTAGAGTGGTGGAAGTTGAGCTCAAGGTTTGATCAGCCAGAGGAGCAATTGAGTAGCCCTAGACTTGTGTGTGGAGAAGGACTTCTACAACAAATGATGGGTAGTCCTCCTGGCCTGTGTTCATTGTGGGAAATGGACATCTTGCAGTGACAGGTGGCAGCCCTCCATGCACTATGTTAGTCTTCATTAGAGCAGTGCAGGAAGACTATAGTGGGTTGAATTCCCTCAGTAGTTGAGGAGCACCAAAGGGCAGATTGAGAGTTGTTCACAAACGAAGTTGTGAACAACTCGATAGGAGTCTCGATGTGTTGTGCCCTTGATGGACTAAGGCACAACCAGTGAGCATATTTGATAGCCGAGGTTCAGTGTCCAGATGGACTTGGATCATTGATAGAGGTAGTGTTGTAGATCGGGAGCCGAAGGACCAACTAGGTATAGGGTATGACTGAGAGGAGCTGAGAAAGTCAACTATATCAGCCATATGGTCATAGTACCTTGTTAAGGGTATATTGGTTGTCGATGGACCAACACCAAGCCCCAACTTCATATTCTTATACTAGTGGATATTTGAAGGCCACTATCCTTGGTACAAGATCCTTAGACTATTGTATTATATGTTGATTAATATAACGAAGTTGGGTTGAAAATTGTAAAACATTGTCTATATTTTGTGCACGAGTGATTTATTATTGTTTATATTCCATTTTGCAAAGTAGTGTTGAAAATAGCAACAAGAAATGATAAAAATAGAAATGCTAAAAATAACATTGCTATAAATAGCATTTCGGGATATACTCTAACTCTGTTGAAAATAGCATCAAGAAATGATAAAAATAGAAATCTAAAAATAACATTACTATAGATAACATTTCATGATATATTCCAATTTTGATTTGTCCTTGAATTAAAATTCGAATTTAGTCTCACCAGCAGCTTGAAAAATAATTAATTAATTCATCTTGAGTTAATTAGTTGAAGAAATTCAAGCTAGAAGTCTTTGTGAAGTTTCATTGCGTTGTTTCAACTGGGTGATCCTACTACTACCAAGTGTAACACTAATCACTAACATTGATCTCACACCCTGTAAAACTGCGCAATCCTCAAGGAACCTTATACCTTCTGCATGGATGAGTTTCCTTTATAGGAAAATTCCTCCAACTAATAGTACAATGTCCCTGCCTTTAATCTTAACTGGGTCTTTCTCTGAGCTAACATGCATGAGTTATTCATGAGAGAATCTTCAATTATTTTGAGTTTAGTAAGTTAATGCATGCTTGCATAAAACTAGTGTACTCCAGATAACTAAAGATTCTCTGATGAATAACTCATGCATGTCAGTTCAGAGAAAGACCTAGTTGAGATTAAAGACAGGGACATTGTACTATCAGTTGGAGGAATTTTCCTATAAAGGAAACTCATCCATGCAGAAGGAATTAACTCCTTCAGGATTGGCAGTTATTTCAGAGGTCAGTGTTGTGTGTGAGGTGAGAATCACACAGGTTGCAGCTGGAGGACCCATGAGAAACTGCGCAAGGAAATATGAGGCTTGGAGGATTGAAGGAAGGCATATGTGTTGTCTATTCTGTCTATGAGCAGCACTAAGGGATTGTACTGAGAGCTGCATAGCTTGTGAGCTAAAGCTTTGTGTAATCCTTAGATATTTCCACTTGTATGATAATACAGATAGCGTGGGTTTTTAGTTGAGGCTTTCCCCAGAGTATTCTTTTGTGTTTCATGTCTATGATTTCTTCTTCTCTGTTATATGTGTTATGATTGATCTTGCTCAAATTGATTAAGCTTCCGCAAAGTTTGATAGTAGAAGCAGATCAAGTATTTTGGCTTAGTACATTACATTATCAGGTGATCTACAGTGAGAATTTCTACAAGTAGTTTCATTACGATTATTGGTTTGGTAGCGTCAGAGATTTAAGATTCTATCCCAGACACCAAGATCATGGAAAAACAACACGGTATAAGAGGATATCTGAGCTACTTTGAGGGAAAATGAATCAAAATGTGCACAACAAAACTACTGAGAGGGAGTTGTGGGTGTTTAGATCATGGAGCAGAGGGTTCAACTGAAGACATGGATATGTGGGCTTGAGTGGCTTAGCAACGATATTGGTTGGGAGTTCTGGTGGATTGGTGGTGAGCCTGGTGAAGAACAATTTGTTGTAGGGCAGATTGTTGATCATGGACATTCGTTGATTTGTCATGGATGGTTAGGACAACTCGAGGGTTTCTTTGTCTTGGACAAGATTAGGATAATCAAGATTGCTTCATGTGATGGAGCACAAAATGGCAGGTTGAGTCTTCATCAGATCATGGTGTTTCATATCTAAGATTGGAGAGATTTGCATGAGTCGTATTTGATCCAGGGGGATGAGTGCTTGTAGGACTGAGCTAGTGGAGATCATGTAGGCTTAGAGGGAGTCTAGCCTCAGAGGGAGAAACCCTATGGAGGTTTGGGATCTTCAAGTTTGGATGTGATTGTTGGGTTCATTCTACATGGTATGTTGTAGTGATGGATGTCAGATGGGCTAGTGTCGTCATAGATGATGATAGTTACTTCCTCGTCTTGGAAGTACCTCCCTCGCTATGAGGGAGTGTTATTTTTTGGTAGCTTGGGAGGTACTCCAAGCCTAGAGGATCGAGGGTTTGGACGAAGGAGCTCCAGAGGTGGCCTTGTGGGCTTGAAATCCGAGCTTGGGGTTTTGCACCCACTGATGTTGGGGACAAAACTATGTAGATATTTCGACATGTGATGGATGAGGATGATAGTACTCGTTGAGACGAATCCAACGCAATGAAAATCCTTGATTTTCAAGGTCTACAAGTGAAGATATTAGTTTTTATGTGTTATGGTGGGCAAGGATAGACATAAAGGCAAGTCGGTCTTATGTTAGAGGTCCCCTTTGGAGGGTTGTTCGATCCCCACATGAAGCATATAAATAGAGGCCTTGTGAGACCTCATAAAGACACATCCTAAGTGCATCCACATCAAAGAAAGAGATCTGAAATTGGCAGCGAGCTAGACGCAAGACACAAGAGCGAGGAGCACATGACTTTGGGTTTGCTTTAGGGTGTGGATTTATAAGCATAAGAGCCGCATCTTTGAGCCATATTGTAGGACGCATGGGAAGTGGTTTAGGTAAGTCTAACTCGTGAAATGAAGTGTGATCTCCCTTGAGATTCAATCGCAAATCAGAGGTAAGTATTGGGATGTTTTGTGTTATTTATGAGTGGGTGTTGTCATTGTTCTAGGCCACAGGGTTAGGCTACTACAACAATGAGTTTTGAAGCTCTATTGAGAGGGCTAAGAGGGCTAGCGAGACCCTCTCTCCTAGCTACAGCAATCAAAAGAAGGTTGTAGCCCAAACAATGTTATACCCCTTTGCTAGAGGGCTTTTTTATGTTTTTGTTTTGGACATAGTATAGTAGGGTATCTTAAGAAGCCTTCCAAGATCTAATACAATGCTTAAGGAGCCTAGAGTGGACAACAAAGGTGGCATCCCAATTGGTGAAGATACAGTGATTGGAGCAGGGATTTAAGGTTGTTGGCGTGCCCTAACCAAACTACTAGAAGCACAAATCCCAAGGCAAGGAGGCAACAACAATTTTGTGGTTGCAGATGACTCCTTGGTGATAATAGGATGCTAGGTGGATGGTAGTCCTAGATTACGACAATTAAAGGACATCTTAAGGAGAAGATTACATCAACAGATTATGTGTCATATCAAGAGGAGCAGCAGAAGGTTGCAGATCAGGAATGTCTGTCCTCTTGAGTTTATGTGACTTGCAGGTGGATGGTGTCCTTGAAGAGGTATATTTGAGGAGTTTATTAGCATCCATGTGTAAGGGTCTCCCAGATGTTTGGATGCCCTAACTAGGAGCATATGCTACAACAAGGGTTGGTCACTTATGGTTTGTTGCAGGGCAGTGTGAGAGGGGACCAAGTGTGAACGTGGATTGGGCATTTATGGTAAGATTGAATCGCTCCTCTGGCCAACTACCTCAAGCCTCCTGGCTGAGTAGGATGGCGTGGCTCTTCTTGATCCTCTTCTACCTCTGCGCTAGCCCTCTCTATGGCTCGAAATGATGACGCAGACCCTCTACGTCACTCCTTCTCTGCTACTTTATGCTTAGGAGAAACTCTGTCTCTCGGGACAACTGCTACTGCTATAAATGCCTTTGATTAAGCTGGTGCCTTTAGTTCTCCTGTGATCTGCAATGCTCTAATACCATGTTGATTTTTATGAATCTAACACACCAGAAATTCCTACTGCATTATCTGGTTTATTTCACCTACTTGTTTATTCCTTAACAAGTTATTTAACCATATAAACACTGAAAATAAACACAAATTCAGTCTCAACTCATATTCAAATCATCAACTGAAATAATAGACAAACACACAAGGGACACCGTTATTTTTAGACGATCATCCCCGGAAAAATACAACTTGGGAAAACCGATGCAACAGTTTTGAGGGTTTTATTATTAAGCAGCTTTCTTGAGTACAACTAAGGTGCCAAACTGGTTCAGCCAACAGAGATTTCTATCTGGCAGTAATACCTCTCTTCGGAAGCAAATATTTCGCAAGTATGCCCCACAAAAATCCTTCCAATGCTTCTCCAAGGCCTTGCATCATCCCTTCTAGCCTCTTCATAGCTCTGGAACCCCCTGCGTCAACCCTCTGCCTCTCTGCATCAACTCTCTGGCCTTCTACGTCACCCACGCAGGCCCTGCTAGCCTCTACGCAATCTATGTGGCCTTTTGCGTGGCTCCTGTTGTCTCTGCATAGCCCCCTCAATCACTGCGTTGGCCCTCTGACACTATCTATGCCTCTCTACTATGTACTCACTACCCCTTGCTACAACTCAGATCACTTGTTTGAATTTTCTCAGCAAACCTCGCTCCAAAAAATCAAACTGAATGATCAATCTTGGTGTATCTTCAACTGACCCTCAAGCTTCCTCTTATACTTTTCCTGCTGAGTCTTCAACGGCCAAGATTCAGTCTCTATTCAACGACTAAGATTAGATTGCGGTTGATCCATGTCATTTAGAACATTCTCACCCAATTTTATATTAATACCCATTAATATTTCAATTTTTCTAAGTTTAGACTTAGGAACTAGATTAAGAATATTAATTATTTTAATATCTCTCTAACCATGTGGAATTTCCCCAAACCATTCTGCGTGTTAGAGATCTCATGTGCTTTAGCCTCTCCACCAATTTTCATGGTTAGAGCACATTCGATGCTACCACAAATCAACACTAGGTACAGGGGACAACCGAGAGGAGTTGAGAGAGTCAACTACATCATCCAGATGGCCATATTATCTTATTAAGGGTAGATTGGTTTTCGATGGACCGACACCAAGCCCTAGCTTTGTATTCTTGTACCAGTGGATATTTGAGGGTGATTATCCATGGTACAGGAGCCCTAAACTGTTGTATTTTATGTTGATTAATATAACGAAGTTGGGTTGAAAAATGTTAAAACTTGTCTATATTTTGTGCACGCGTCATTTACTGTTGTTTATATTTTGGTGTGCAAAGTAGTTTCATTGTGATTCTTGGTTTGGTAGCATTAGATATTTAGGAATCTATCCTGGACACCAAGATCATGGAAAAGCAACAAAATGATAAGTGGAAAATGCAAATAGATAATGAGTGCATGCTAATAAGGTTATGCCCTACACATGCATTCTAACTAATAGACTATTCAAAACATTGATTTAAACAACACACTAGGGGGAAGGAAAGCATTTCTTTATTGAATAAACAGAGAGGTGATAAACTAAATAATGTCATATAGAAGAAGCTTACGAAAGTGCTCTCCATCATTCTTCATGCGAGGGTTTAATGTGTCCTTTCGTGGGTTCTCTCTAATGTGAAAGAAAACATGCATTACTTCCCCTTATGTAAACCAAATTTTGTGATTTGAAGCTTGAGGATTCTTCACTCTTTGTCAAAATCTCAACAACATAACCTTAGCACACAAATGCATTAGTAAATGGATGGATAAGGCTTATATTTATAGGCCATAATTGAGCTTGGAAGAAAGCGATTCCAATGTGAACACCCATGGTTGATTAGTTATGGGTATCCATGTGTCTAATTAACCTCAAAGGAGGGAAAAGAACCCTCATTGATGAAGAATGTTGGTTGGAATAATCTTGCGTTCATTGACCATACTACAACATCGAGATGGGTATTAAAATCCTTCCAACACAATCGTACAACTAATAGGGGTTAGGCCACAACCCTTTTGATGGTCAGCCTAAAGTTTGTTTGGTATTTGTGACATACTAACATATAAATCATGCATTTGAAATCGATTAGATAGGGTTAATGTTGGTTTGGGATGTTTCCTACTAAAATCACTTAGATATCACAGGGTGGATACAATAGATGTGGTAATACTGGCTCCAAAATATTGCACACAAATTCCAACTGTATTGTTAATGCCTTCCAAAGTTCTTTCTTCTCACAACTCTAATGGTAATTAACACATTCATACATAGGCTAAAGCTTTAGAGAAATTTTAATTTATGACGTATATTTCCCAAACAACTTTTTATTCCTAGTTGGCCACAAGCTTAAAATATTACAGATGACAACATCCTTATTCATATATTGGAAGATCTCCCCCACCATGGAAGAGATTATCTCCTATGCATGGTTTTTTGGGCCTTTTTCTAGGTTGGCCCCAAGTTTATTTGGAAAATGGTTTCCCCTCTTGCTTGATCTCTCCAAAATAATTTCTTTGGGTGCAACCCTGAAATATGGTTGAGACAAGCAAGGACAACCCCCTTGGGAGGCCATGGGATTAAAAATACCTCTTTTTATTACCACTCTTTTCAACTTCCCTAATATTGCTCCTTTGAGATTTTATAACTTATATGAATATTAATGTTGGATGAATTCGTTGAATGTTATATATATATATATATATATATATATATATATATATATATATATATATATATAGTAACTAGGTTGAGCCTAGGTCAAGGATAGCCTATCTATTGGATGGAAGAATGATTTACCCACACTGGGATGTTATCGCTAGGATGGTGTGAAACTTGGTCGAGCTTAGATACCTCTTCGGAAAGTTTAATTCCCCCAAAATCGCTTTTGTCCTCAACCTCTCTCCATGAGATTTGAACCTAAGACTTGGTGAGGAGTAAACCCTACTCAAACCAACTAATCTATCCCTCATAAATGTTGAATATTATACTATTACTATAACTCATATTAATAGAAGTAAATGAATGTGATTTAATTTTTTAATTATAATTTAAACTAATTAATTAAATTCATATTAATATAAATATATGAATATAATTAAAATAAAGAATAAAAATATATTTTTTAAATTAAATTACTTAATATAAATTAAATTAAATGATTTCAAATTGATTACTTGAAATGAGTTAAATTTAGTTTTTTCATGATGAGCAAATTTTTTTATTAAAATATCCCATATTTATAATTTTAACGTTGTCTTTTTAAAAATAGATAAAAATTAACCATTAATTGTAATTGTAAAACTTGAATACCTTATGTAAAATATATTTAAATTGTATGCCATTTTTACAATATAGGACTCACATTACCTACACCACTAATGCCCACTAGTAAATCTCCCATACATATTTATCACCAATCCCACTCATTGTGAATCTTAAACTATGTAATGCAATACACACTTTTAAGGCAAGGTTTCGTCATATTTAACTAGGTCTCCATGATTTTTTATAGATACCTAGTGATCAAGTTTGATTCCATCAACATGTAAAAGATAATTAATTGTACAATCAACATGTGCAAAGAGAATTAAATTGTATGCCATTTTTTATAAAGTTTGATTCTATCATGATGTAAAAGATAGTTAAATACGGTATGCCATTTTTACAATATAGACACATTATTTACACCACTAATGGCCTACCACTAAATCTCCCATACATATTTATCACCAATCACATGCTCATTATGAAGCCTAAACTATGTAATGCACTACATATTTTTAAATGCAAATTTTCATCACATTTAACTAGGTTGATAATTAAATAACATGTCATTTTTTATTGAGTTTGATTTAATCAACATGTAAAATATAATTAAATTGTATGGCATTTTTATAATGTATAGCTCACATTATTTACACCATTAATGGCCCCTAATAGTATGTTCACCTAATCCCATCAACCACTCTAATGTTGGTGCTTTCAGAGTGGCGGGAAAAAGATGAAACTTATGTGTGTCATCAATATAACCATAAGTACGACATAGAATATCAAATTCAAACAAAAATGAGTCAGGATCTTCATAAGACATACCATAAAAATTTGGTAAAACAGAAGGTGAAATATTTTTCTTTTTTACTTCTTCTCCCAAGATTGCTCTAGTGTCTAAGATTGGAAATCCAAAAGTAGCTTCTTGTTCATTGTCTACTCCTCCACCTTCTCTTCTTTTATTTTCATTTTCTCTTTTAGCATCTTCTTCTCTTTTCATTTCCCATTCTATTCATTGTCTTTCATATTCTTGTCGTTGTTTTGGAGTTAGTCCGGGAATATTGGATGCTTGTCCTTCTTCTACCATTTCTTTCTCAGTTGTTTCAAATGTTTCAGTAACAATTTGAGATTGTGTGCCTTCAATTTGTTTTATTTGTTCAAGGATATGTTGATCAATTAGTTTCTCAAGAATAGTTTGAACAATTGGTTTTCATGTTTCTCTTTTTTTTCCTATAGAAGATGTTTTTGCTTGTCATTGTTTTCTCTTCACTTCATAAGCAACTAACAAAGTTTGTCTTTCAACAAGAGTTAATCTTTGTCCTGGACGTTGTTTTTCCTCTAACTCTTCCAAAGTTGGTTTTCCATCAATTGGTCTAGTTAATTCGAATGTAGGTGGTCTCGCTCCCACCAATGGTTTAGTAGTTGGGGGGTCCTGTTTTGTATATCTACTCTTTTCATCTCTTTGTCTAAGCATAAATAACCATAATAAAAAATCCTATCTATATATATATAATATATATATATATATAATATATATATATATATATATATATAATATATATATATAAATATATATAAATATATATTATAAATATATATATATATATATATATAATATATAGATATATGTTTTGATTTTTTTTTTTTTTAAATCTTTATAATTAGTTATATCTAGGTATGCTTCCCCAACAACGATGCCAAAATGTTGGTTCAATTTACTGGGTAAATTAAAACATGTATTTTCTTATCAATTTGGATTAGTAGACTTAGAAGCAAACCAAAGTTTATGG
Source organism: Pinus taeda (assembly GCA_000404065.3). Classification (NCBI taxonomy): domain Eukaryota; kingdom Viridiplantae; phylum Streptophyta; class Pinopsida; order Pinales; family Pinaceae; genus Pinus; species Pinus taeda. Next base: position 150,101 of record APFE030200443.1, on the reverse strand, counting down.
AAGGTTAGATTAACTAGTGTAGGAAATAGTTGTTCAAATGAAAATAATGGAAATGCATATTACAAATATAAATTATTTGAAAAGAAACTATGAAAATTTAATCTAGAAGCAAGAGTGCAATGAGTCTTTATGGAGCTAGGAAATGAGGGAGAGGCTCTAACTTAGATGTCTTGTTTGTCCTCCATCATCATTCTTATCCCAACCAGATCAACTCACCATAAATCATATCAAAAACCAAAGCAATAAAAGATCAGATGCATAAACACAATTTACAATTCAGTTCTTAATCTAGAAGGAAGAGGATCTAACTTAGATGCCTTGGTTGTCATTCCTTTCTTAAACTAATTATTGAAATGAAATCATTCAAAAACATAAATGAACATGGCATGTAATGAATCTATCAAGAAAATATTCACAAGAACTGCAAAGAAAACAACTATCTAAAATATTCACAATTATGCATAAAATTACATTGCAGTGTACCTAGATCAAAATGGGGGCCCTCCACCCTTTCTTGGTACACTTGAAACTTTCAGCTATTGTAGATCAGCAATCACATTCCTTAGCAAGAACAACAAGAAAATGGAAAACAAACTCTTCAAATGTTATTTAGAAGTAGTCTCAATAGGCATAATACTTGTCCATGTGTTGAATGTTGTGCTTAAATAAGCTAAAAATATAACAAACTTAGCTAAAATAGCTATAACAACCTATAAGAGTCCTAATCCATCTACTAAGGTCAAACTCATCCTTTTGGTTGCACAAAATATGGAAAAATCCCAATAAATCACAAAACTGCCCCCTTTTAGTTAGGGATTTTTGGGTGATTGGCCAAGTTTGACCAACGTTGACCAAGCATGTTCTTACTCAATTAGACTGTGCCAATAGGAATCCGTCAATATTTGGTTCCCAAGCTTCTCTAATATAGCTTCAGTTTCTATCCAGGTTTCCCGTACATACGACTTCAAAGGAGCCATTACGAGAAATTATGTTATAGTCAAAATAATTTTTAATACCAAATTTTTACTAAATTTTCTAAAATTTAAAAGACATAACTATTTTCACCTTAAAGTGAAATAAGAGGAAAAAATGTGGGAAAATGACCATGATATGATAGAAAAGTATGATGGATAGATAGAAAATGTATGTGGAGCAGGGATTTAGGGTTGTTGGTGTGCCCTAACTAGACTGTTAGAAGCATAGATCCCAACACAATAGGGCAGCAACACGTTGTGGTTGCAGATGACTCCTTGGTGATAGTAGTATGCTAGGTGGATGGAAATCCTAGATTAGGAAAGTTAAAGGACATGTTAAGGAGCATATTACATCAGCAAATTATGTGTCATGTCAAGAGGAGCAATAGAAGGTTGCAGATCAGGTATGGTTATCCTCTTGAGTTGATGCGACTTGAAGGTGGATGGTGTCCTTGAAGAGGTAGATTTGAGGAGTTTGTTAGCATCCATGAGTAAGGTTCTCTTAGATGTTTGGATGCCCTAACTAGGAGTAGATGCTACAACAAGGATTGGTCACTCGTGGTCTGTTGAAGGGCAACATGAGAGGGGACCAAGTGTGAACATGAATTGGGAATTTATGGTCTGGTGGAGGACAATGTGATAGTGCCCAAGTTGGAGCTTGTTGTGCACCATATTCATGGACTTAGATGGTTGCTAGAGTGGTAGAAGTTGAGCTCAAGGTTTGATCAGCCAGAGGAGCAGTTGAGCAGCCCTAAACTTGTGTGTGGAGAAGGACTTCTACAACAAATGATGGGCAGTCCTCTCGGCCTGTGTTCATTGTGGGAGATGGAATTCTTGCAGTGACAAGTGGCAGCCCTCCATGCCCTATGTTAGTCTTCATTAGAGTAGTGCACGAATACTATAGTGGGTTGAAGTCCATGAGTAGTTGAGGAGCACCAAAGAGCAGATTGAGAGTTGTTCACAAAAGAAGTTGTGAACAACTCGATAGGAGTCTCGATGTGTTGTGCCCTTGATGGACTAAGGCACAACTAGTGAGCATATTTGATAGCCGAGGTTCAGCGGCCAGATGGACTTGGATCGTTGATAGAGGTAGTTTTGTACATCGGGAGCCGAAGGACCAACTAGGTATAGGGTATGACTGAGAGGAGCTGAGGGAGTCGACTACATTAGCCATATGGCCATACTACCTTGTTAAGGGTATATTGGTTGTCGATGGACCTCCACCAAGCCCCGACTTTGTATTCTTATACTAGTGGATATTTGAAGGCCATTATCCTTGGTACAAGAGCCTTAGACTGTTGTATTATATGTTGATTAATATAACGAAGTTGGGTTGAAAATTGTAAAAGATTGTCTATATTTTGTGCATGGGTGATTTATTATTGTTTATATTCCATTTTGCAAAGTAGTGTTGAAAATAGCAACAAGAAATGATAAAAATAGAAATGCTAAGAATAACATTGTTATAAATAGCATTTCAGGATATCTCCAACTCTGTTGAAAATAGCATCAAGAAATGATAAAAATAGAAATGCTAAAAATAACATTTCTATAGATAGCATTTCATGATATATTCCAATTTTGATTTGTCCTTGAATTAAAATTCGAATTTAGTCTCACCAGCGGCTTGAAAAATAATTAATTAATTCATCTTGAGTTAATTAGTTGGAGAAATTCAAGTTAGAAGTCTTTGTGAAGTTTCCTTGCGTTGTTTCTCCCTGGTGATCCTACTGTTACCAAGTGTAACACTGATCACTCACATTGATCTCACACCCTGTAAAACTGCGCAATCCTCAAGGAATCTTATTCCTTCTGCATGGATGAGTTTCCTTTATAGGAAAATTGCTCCAACTAATAGTATAATTCCCCTATCTTTAATCTCAACTGGGTCTTTCTCTGAACTGACATGCATGAGTTATTCATTAGAGAATCTTCAATTATTGTGAGTTCATTCAGTTAATGCATGCATGCATCAAACTAGAGTACTCAATATAACTGAAGATTCTCTCATGAATAACTCATGCATGTCAGTTCAGAGAAAGACTCAGTTGAGATTAAAGACAGGGACATTGTACTATCATTTGGAGGAATTTTCCTATAAAGGAAACTCATCCATGCAGAAGGAATTAACTCCTTCAGGATTGCATATTTATTTCAAATGTCAGTGTTGTGTGTGTGGTGAGAATCACATAGGTCGCAGCTGGAGGACCCATGAGAAAGTGCGCAAGGAAATAGGAGGCTTGGAGTACTGAAGGAAGGCATATGTGTTCTCTATTCTGTCTATGAGCAGTAGTGAGGGATTGTACTGAGAGCTGGATAGCTTGTGAACTAAAGCTTTGTGTAATCCTGAGATACTTCCACTTGTATGATAATACAGATAGCGTGGGTTTTTAGCTAAGGCTTTCCCTAGAGTATTCTTCTATCTTTCATGTCTATGATTTCTTCTTCTCTGTTATATGTGTTCTGATTGATCTTGCTCAAATTGATTAAGCTTCCGCAAAGTTTGATAGTAGAAGTAGATCAAGTTTTTTGCTTTAGTACATTACATTATCAGGTGATCTACAGTAAGAATTTCTACAAGTAGTTTCATTGCGATTATTGTTTTGGTAGCATCAAAGATTTAAGATTCTATCCCAGACACCAAGATCGTGGAAAAACAACATGGTATCAGAGGATATCTGAGCTACTTTGAGGGAAAATGAATCAAAGTGTGCACAACAAAACTACTAAGAGGGACTTGTCGGTGCTTAGATCATGGAGAAGAGGGTTCAGCTAAAGACACGGATATGTGCTCTTGAGTGGCTAAGCAATGAGATTGGTTGGGAGTTCTGGTGGATTGGTGGTGAGCCTGGTGAAGAACAGTTTGTTGTAGGGCAGATTGTTGATCATGGAATTTCGTTGATTTTTCATGGATGGTTAGGACAACTCGAGGGTTTCTTTGTCTTGGACGAGATTAGGTTAATCGAGATGGCTTCACGTGATGGAGTACAAAATGGCAGGTTGAGTCTTCATCAGATCGTGGTGTTTCATATCTAAGATTGGAGAGATTTGCATGAGCCGTATTTGATCTAGGAGGATGAGTGCTTATAGGACTGAGCTAGTGGAGGTCATGTAGGCTTAGAGGGAGTCTAGCCTTAGAGGGAGAAACCTTATGGAGGTTTGGGATCTTCAATTTTAGATGTGATGAGGCAGATGCACTATCGAGATTGTTGGGTTCATTCTACATGGTATGTTGTAGTGATGGATGTTAGATGGGCTAGTGTCGTCAGAGATGATGATGGTTACTTCCTAGTCTTTGAAGTACCTCCCTCGCTAAAAGGGAGTGTTATTTTTTGGTAGCTTGGGAGGTACTCCAAGCCTAGAGGATTGAGGGTTTGGAGGAAGGAGCTCCACATGTGGCCTTGTGGGCTTGAAATCCAAGCTTGGGGTTTTGTATCCACTAATGTTGGGGACAAAACTATGTAGATATTTCGACATGTGATGGATGAGAATGATAGTACTCGTTGAGACGAATCCAGTGCAATGAAAATCATTGAATATGGAGGTCTACAAGTGAAGATATTAATTTTTATGTGTTATGGTGGGCAAGGATAGACATAAAGGCAAGTCGATCTTGTGTTAGAGGTCCCCTTTGGAGGGTTGTTCAATCCCCACATGAAGCATCTAAATAGAGCCCTTGTGAGACCTCATAAAGAAACATCCTAAGTGCATCCACGTCAAAGAAAGAGATCTGAAATTGGCAGTGAGCTAGATGCAAGACACAAGAGCGAGGAGAACATGACTTTGGGTTTGCTTTAGGGTGTGGATTTATAAGCATAAGAGCCGTAACTCTGAGCCATATTTCAAGATGCATGGGAAGTGCTCTTAGGGAAGTCTAAATCATGAAATGAAGTGTGAGCTCCCTTGAGAGTCATTCGCAAATCAGAGGTAAGTATTGGGATGTTTTGTGCTATTTATGGGTGGGTATTGTCATTATTCTAGGCCACAGGGTTAGGCTACTACAATAGTGATTTTTGAAGGTCTGTTGAGAGGGCTGAGAGGGCTAGCAAGACCCTCTCTCCTAGCTGTAGCATTCAAAAGAAGGTCGTAGCCCAAACAATGGTATACTCCTTTGCTAGAGGGCATTTTGATGTTGTTGTTTTGGACACAGTATAGAAGGGTATCTTAAGAAGCCTTCCAAGATCTAATACAATGCTTAAGGAGTCTAGAGTGGACAACAAAGTTGGCATCCTAATTGGTGAGGAAGATACAGTGATTGGAGCAAGTATTTAAGGTTGTTGGCATGCCCTAACCAAACTACTAGAAGCACAAATCCCAAGGCAAGGAGGCAACAACAAGTTTGTGGTTGCAGATGACTCCTTGGTGATAATAGGATGCTAGATGGATGGTATTCCTAGATTAAGATAATTGAAGGACATCTTAAGGAGAAGATTACATCAACAGATTATGTGTCATCTCAAGAGGAGTAGTAGAAGGTTGCAGATCAGGAATGTCTGCCCTCTTGAGTTGATGTGACTTGCAGGTGGATGGTGTCCTTGAAGAGGCAGATTTGAGGAGTCTATTAGCATCCATGTGTAAGGGTATCCCAGATGTCTGGATGCCCTAACTAGGAGCATATGCTACAACAAGGATTGGTCACTTGTGGTCTGTTGGAGAGCAGTGCGAGAGGGGACCAAGTGTGAACGTGGATTGGGCATTTATGGTAAGATTGAATCGCTCCTATGGCCAACTGCGTCAAGCCTACCTGGCTGAGTAGGATGACGTGGCTCTTCATGAGCCTCTTCTACCTCTGCGCTAGCCCTCTCTTTGGCTCGAAATGATGACGTAGACCCTTTACGTCACTCCTTCTCTGCTGCTTTCTGCTTAGGAGAAACTTTGTCTCTTGGGACAGCTGCTACTACTACAAATGCCTCTGATTAAGTTGGTACCTTCAGTTCTCCTGTGATCTGCAATGCTCTAATACCATGTTGATTTTTTTGAATCTAACTGTCACACGGAATGAGTCGATTTTGCGGACAAGCTCGACCTTCCTAGTATTTAAAGATATCTAATGACAAGCAAGCCAATCAAAAACTATCTTTCTCTAAATATGCAATTAAAAAAAAAGGCAAACAAGTGTTTTAGGCCTACCTTGGGTCCAATCCAAGTTTGTGGAAGCCTCACTCCTTTGATCCAAATGAGATCCCTTGTAGCAAGTCTGCAAACACAAACAAGCAAACAAATTAAATAGCACCTGAAAAGCCAATATCATAAAGCATATCCATCATAATGATCAAGGAATTTATGAAACAAACCAAATAAGACAATTTGTTGAGAAAAATGAA
>APFE030200443.1:50902-108867 GCA_000404065.3 Pinus taeda | reverse complement strand
CCTTCCTTAAGGAGTGAATGTATGGTGTTGCCCTACCTTAAGGGTTTGATCAATAAAGAGTCATTTCATATTATTTCTAGGTTTACTTGCATTGCCTTATATTTTATATCAGATCTATAATATTTCTGGGTTAGATTTATAACAAGTGGTATCAGAGCACTTTCTTGGGCAAAAAAGTGGAGAATTTTTTTTACTTTTTGCAGGATTTAGGGGGCAACGAGTTTTCAGATCAGATCTGTATATTTTGGTGCAAAATCTGCAAAATCTAATTGCATATCTGGATTCTATGTGAAAAAATACCCGATTTCAAAAAAAAATCGGTCGAATCAAAGTCCGGAGGAAGGAGATATCGCTGATTTAAAAATCAATGGGGTTGTAGACAATTTTTCGGGGCAGCGAATTTGCGGCGCAAATCTGGACGTCCTGGTGCAAGATCTACAAAATCTGATTGTAGATCTGAATTCTTTGTGAAAAAATACCCGATTTCAAAAAAACATCAGTTGAATTGGAGTCTGGATGAGGGAGATATCGCTGAATTAAAATCAGCGCTTTTTTCATAAATTTTGGTGACGGTGGGAGAGTAGCAGCGCAGATCTGAAATTCTAGTGCCTGGATTAGGATTTCTATCATATGGGCAGATGCAGAATGATTGTTCCATTTCTAAAAATAGATCATAATAGGGATTTTGAGCAATATTGACTAAACTGTGACAATTTCAAATTTTCACCAAGTAAGTGAATTTTTTCAAAACCCTCTTTATGGGTTTTAGAGGAAAAGATAATGGTTTTACTATTGAAGAATACATAAAAGAATACAAAAGGTTATTTAAACACAATTGGAAATGGGTGGCACTGGCTAATTTTGAAGATGAGGCAACCACATGGTGGGGATTACTTAACCAAAAGAAGTGTTTCAACATACCGGATGAAGAATTTGAAAAATTACTTTTAGATAGATGGTCTCATGCCAGAAAACAAGATAAGGAGAAACATGTGGGGCTATTTTCTATTGGTATATCCTTATTACAGGTTCATGGATTGATTGAAAATAAGAAGATCATGGTTTCTATAAATCCTAGTTGCAAGCATAATTTTATCAATGTTAATTTTTCAAAAAGATTGCAAGTTCCAGCAAAACACATTGAAACCGCACAGATTGATAATGAAGATGTTCAAGTTTATAAAGATTTGAAGATTTCTATGGACAAGTGTGTATTGCATTCTAATTTCTATGCTTCAAATATGGCTAATGTGGATGTTGTTTTGGGATACCCTTGGATGGAAGAGGTGGGTACTATCAATATTAATGTGCAGAAGAAATTCCTGAAGCTCTGGTATAAAAAGAAGAAAATTACATTACAGGATATTTCCATCAATAAACGGGTAGAGTCCACGAACGTTGAAGCAGAATATGTTCTAGGGACTGACATATTAGATGATGAGCCATTGATGGTCGACAACCAAAAACAAACATCAAATCAAGTACCAGAAAAACAGGTAGAGTCCAAAGAGGTTGAAGCAGAAAATGTTACATCGGATGAGGACTCAATGATTGAGGTAATATTGGAAGATAAGACACAACAGCAGGCACCACAACATGTACCAGATACCAATCAGGCTCCATTAGGTGGTGAATTAAAGAAAGATACACCGTCATCATATCACCACCCACACCACCCAATAAGAAAACAACCAACAAGATGGCAACAAATAAGCCACAAGGACAACAACCCCTGCAGGACATATAGAGAGGAGCGAAGGTCCACCTACTACACATCAACACAGAAGAGCTACCACGGTCAACTTCCATCTCAAGCGAGCGAGGCACTAGTGAAATCGAGGGTTCACCTTTCTCTTGGATGGCTAGATGCACGTGCATGGTACCAGTGGACTACTCTTTTGAGTAGATCTTATTATTTGTGTTCTTCCCATGTTTCGGGACGAAACATGCTTAGGGGGGTGGAATGTTATATACCTATGGGGGATAATATGGGGTACAAAGGGAGGTACCCAAGGTAATAATGTAATAATGGGATGGGCCATAGTAATAAATAAGGTGGTTAACCCATATCATGTAAGGGACCACAAGTAGTTAGTAATAATGTAATGGGCCCATGGTATTAGTGGATGGTATGAGGGAACCATGGTAATGATCCATGGTATTGCATGTATGAGGCCTATATAGAGGCTAGAGACTCCACATGGAGCATGGGAAGGAATAGTCAAGGATTATTTTATGTACAAGCATATGGCTTGTGGAGTGTTCTCCTTCCTTAAGGAGTGAATGTATGGTGTTGCCCTACCTTAAGGGTTTGATAATAAAGAAGCATTTCTATCTTATTTCTTGGGTTTATTTCTATTGTCTCATATTTTCATATCAAAGTTATAACAAAATGTATGTGGAAAAATACCAAAAATAGAGAGCCAACAGTCTGGAGACTAGCCCTGAAAAAATGCCTCAAATCTCGTGGTCCCAAGCATAGAACTGGGTGAAAAAGTCTGCAGGCGCTCCCTTGCAGGCTTACGCATGCAACTGGAGGGTTAAAGTTAAATTTTGGCAGTGTTGTGCTAATATATGAGAGTTCAAGACATTGAAAAAGAGGCTTAACTCAGGGTTTGGGCACTTGGAAGGGTGGTTTAGCCCTTAGGGGTCATGTAGCACCTCAAGGAAGTCAATAAGGTGTTGGTTTTGTCGATTCCACTTCCTTAAGGTGATTTAGGGGGTTGAGTCATAACATAGTAGCCCTCAACTCATGTTTACCCTGACATGCCAGTGAAAGTGGGTAGATATGGGAGGTGGTGTTATAGTAACATAGATCAATCAACTATAAAAACAAGCAATCACAGAGTACCTCATCAATTGAAACAACTTGGGAATAGAAGGTGAGGAATGGGAAGATGAGTTATTTATATAGAAGCATCCACCGTTGATTAGAATTTAGAGTAATGTTAGTTTGAAGGGGAGGGGCATCTTAAGTCCCTAATGATAACATGCATTTATTATGATTACATTAACTATAGTAATATTTATTAGAACTCACTAGTTTGGATTAGAATCAGTTGGTTCAAATTATTTAGCTTCTAAATTCGTGGTTGAACTAGATCAAAGCATTAAACCAACCAATGTAGACTAATTTGTTTGATTCACAACTAGTTGTTCCAAATTGATTTAGCCAATTCACAAATGGTTCAAACTAGCGAGATATATATACATACACAAACACACACATATATATCTCTATGTGTTTATGTATATGTATCTATATGTATATATGTGTTTATGTATGTATATATATTTGTGAGTTTGTGCATGCATATTTTATGTATTTTTTAGTATGTTAGTTCGCAAATTGATTCACAAGGTGGTGTTGGTTTGGTTTTGGTTCTGTTTCTAGTTATGATAACTTTGATTGTAGTTATGTTGCCTTATTATTATTTCTTTCTATCCCTCTTATTCTCCTAAATATACATCAATAAGACTCATTTGATGGATCAACTTATATTGTACATTTGATATATTGTAAAAGGAGGTTGTCCTTAAGAAGAGGCTTCTTATTCTTTGTCTATTTCACTTAATTTAGTTGTGACATTATAAAATTGGGTCCTTTTTATCTTTATTTGGCTATTTGTTCATAACACTGCTCATCGAGTGAAATCATATTACTAAAGGTGTAATCACCCAAGAGATCATAAGATTGAGTCCTCCTAGGTTACTAGTCGTAAATCCAACCTTAATGTAATTGAAATGGCTAAGGGACAACCTCCATTTGCAAATCTTCATCTAATGAGAGATATATTTATGATTCCTAAAAATAATACCCCTTTGATTATTCCATGTGTATTCTTCTTTTGTTCTCCTTTTTCGTATGTAGCACACATGTGTACATGTCTGCAAGAACAATTCTTCTAATGTTACCCCTTTTTTTAACTGAAAATAGTATTTGTATTATATATTTCTACGCTTGGTTCGCAGCGAATTCATCAGGCATTACAAAGCTAATCCATCGAAATTTTCTAATTTTTTTCTCCTTTTCAATAGGAATACATGATTTTCCTAAGGAAAATATATCTGAGCAACAAAAATAGGGGTTCTCTAGGTGAATACCTTACAAAACTACCCCAACAAAACACAAAATTTACAACACATAATGCTACTAGGGAATTTTTAATATATGTCATCTGCCATTAGGGAATTATAACAAGCATGATTTAGCCATGAATCTTCAATTCACCTATCTTCAATTTACACCCCTCATTAGCATACTTGTTTGCTTCTCTGTTGAAGTCTATTAGGACATGAAAATATGCTTTGGATAGGTATCTTTTGCAATTTTCCTTATTTTTTTCATGATGTTTTCCATAGATTTCTCCTTTGGGAGGGATCCTTTGACCAGATGATGTAGAATTAGGAGAATATCCCATAACTATAAGTTTGTCCACGTGTTTGGCTAACATAAGTCCCTAGTAAAGACAATAAATGTCTACTTGATTATTTGCCATATGACCAAGATCCCATAAGTACTTGAACACTTTGTCTTCCTCGAGGCCATATAGTACCCATCCCGTTCCTACCAACCCTTCCATTGCTATCCTTTAAACAAATACAAGAAGAATTATTTTTTAAGCATTCTATTGTGGATTGATTAGATACATCATACGCTGATGGGTAGATGATGCTAATGATTAGATAACTGAAATGTGATTAAAACAAAACTATTAACAAGGATAATCAAATAAGAAAATAATAGTAACATTCTCATAAGAAACACATAGAGAGAACGAATCTCAAATATTCCCATCTTCTCCTACCACAAGAGCATAATGGCTTGTGAAATAAAAAAAATATGGATGTGCCATAGAACTCTATTAGTTGAATATTCTTTCATTTACCCATATAAATGAGTTTGTATTGACCCAAATTGACTCATCTATCATGGACATTAACTCCATGGCCTTTAAACCATAAAGTCAAAAGTTGACTATCAAGAGACTATCAATTATTTCCACCCATAACAACTAGATTGAGGGACAAAATTTGAAAAAGTTCTTAAGCCATTGTATATAAAACAAAAACAAATTCTATTTGGTGAGTTGTTAGATCACAAAGCATTGATGATTCAATCACATAATTAAAACAAAGATGCATAATTTATAAGGGTTTGGAAGCATCGGGGTGTATTGTTGAGTCTCAACTTTGAAATTCAAATTCCATAGCTTCACTTTGTGAGTAAGCACTACCACTTAGCATACACAATATGTTTTAGGAGGACTTCTATACTAAGTAGGAATATAACTAGGTAAGTGACAAGAATGTTCTTTATATGGGGATAAATCATTACTTGTAACTAATTATTTTAAAATCAAAGTAATATAGCTCCAACTAATCCACATACCATGAAATTTGGGCAAATGGGGGTAGACAACTCAATTTACACCAAATGGTGTGGGCTAAATCACTTCTAGAAAATCCAAATCCTATAAATTGGGGTGAATGAGAGTAGGAACCCCAATTTACTAGAAATGGGGAGGGCGAAATTGCTTTCGAAAAACCCCAATCCTAGAAATAAAGGATGAAAGGAAAGTTGTAGCTTGTATAGGAGAAAAACTAATTTTTTGACTCTTCTTCTTAAACAAGTGTGAGATAATTCTCTTGATATAATTAAAAAAAATGGGGAAAATCACAATAATGTGCTACAATACAAAAAAATTGCCCAATCAAATTTGGAACCCCCTAATTTTTCCCATGGGTAAAATTTCATCCTTAAAATTTTATCTGTACAGAGGCTACAATGGTGCATTCATAGCAATTGAACACTATCAATTTGTCTTAGTGACTTACATGAATTTCAAAGAGAAACAAACTTAATTGTGCAAAACTAGCAGAAATAGGTGTGCAAATTCCCATAAATTAAAAAACTAGAAATTTGAAAATACGAATCTCTTACTTGGGTCCTCAAGTTGATATGGGAGCCTATCATAACCTTCAAACTAACAAAAGGTTAAAGTGAGTCAAAAGAATAAATAGGTATTGGATTTCTTGACCGAGTCCTTAGCATGGTTACCATTTTGCATGTGTGTGTTTTTGTTGTGCACACAAAAGAAGGCCTCTCAACTAATTGTTAACATGGAGGTAGATAAATGTGTTGATTTTTGGTAGCTTGGGAGGTACTCCAAGCCTAAAGGATTGAGGGTTTGGAGGAAGGAGGCCCACAAGTAGCCTTGTGGGCTCGAAACCCAAGTTTGGAGTTTTGCAACCATCTATGTTGGGGACAAAACTATGGAGAGATTTTGACACGTGATGGACGAGGATGATAGTACTCATTGAGACATCCAACACAATGAAAATAATCAAATTCTGAGGTCTACGAGTGAAGATATTAATTTTTTATGTGTTATGGTGGGCAAGGAGAGACATAAAGGCAAGTTGGCCTTGTGTTAGACGTGCCCTTTGGAGGACTGTTCGATCCCCACATGAAACATATAAATAGAGGCCTTGAGAGACCTCATAAAGACACATCATAGGTGCATCCATGTCAAAGAAAGAGATATGAAATTGGCAGCAAGCTATACATAGGACACAAGGGCAAGGAGCACATGACTTTGGGTTTGTTTTACAATGCGTATTTCTGAGCATAAGAGTCGCAACTCTAAGCCATATTATAGGATGAATGGGAAGTGGTTTAGGGAAGTCTAACTCCTAAAATGAAATGTGAGTTCCCTTTAGTGTTAGTCACATATCATACGTAAGTGTTGGCACTATTTTTGGCTATTTATGAGTGGATATTATCATTGCTCTGGGTCGCAGGGTTAGGCTGCTACAACATTGAATTTTGAAGGTATGTCGAGAGGGTCGAGAGGGCTAGTGAGACCTTCTCTCCTAGCCGCAACAATCAAAATAAGGTCGCAACCCAAACATTGGTATATTCCTTTCCTATAGGGTAGTTTTATGTTGTTTTTCAGGACAAAGTACAATGCTTAAGGAGCCTAGAGTGGGAAAAAAAGGTGGCAGCCAAATTGGTGAGGGAGATGCAGTGATTGGAGCAGGGATTTAGGGTTGTTGGTGTGCCCTAACTAGACTGTTAGAAGAATAGATCCCAACACAATAGGGCAGCAACACGTTGTGGTTGTAGATGATTCCTTGGTGATAGTAGGATGTTAGGTGGATGGAAATCCTCGATTAGGACAGTTGAAGGACATGTTAAGGAGCATATTACATCAAAAAATTATGTGTCATGTCAGGAGGAGCAACATAAGGTTGTAGATCAGGTATGGTTGTCCTCTTGAGTTGATGTGACTTGAAGGTGGATGGTGTCCTTGAAGAGGTAGATTTGAGGAGTTTGTTAGCATCCATGAGTAAGGTTCTCCTAGATGTTTGGATGCCCTAACTAAGAGTAGATGCTACAACAAGGATTGGTCACTCATGGTCTGTTGAAGGGCAACATGAGAGGGGACCAAGTGTGAACGTGAATTGGGAATTTATGGTCTAGTGGAGGACAATGTGATAATGCCCAAGTTGGAGCTCGACGTGCACCATCTTCATGGACTTAGGTGGTTGCTAGAGTGGTAGAAGTTGAGCTCAAGGTTTGATCAGCCAGAGGAGCAGTTGAGCAGCCCTAGACTTGTGTGTGGAGAAGAACTTCTACAACAAATGATGGGCAGTCCTCCTGGCCTGTGTTCATTTTGGGAGATGGACATCTTGTAGTGACAGGTGGCAGCCCTCCATGCCCTATGTTAGTCTTCATTAGACCAGTGCAGGAAGACTATAGTGGGTTGAAGTCCCTGAGTAGTTGAGGAGCAGCAAAGTGCATATTGAGAGTTGTTAACAAAAGAAGTTGTGAACAACTCGATAGGAGTCTCGATGTGTTGTGTCCTTGATGGACTAAGGCACAACTAGTGAGCATATTGGATAGTCGAGGTTCAGTGGCCAGATGGACTTGGATCGTTGATAGAGGTAGTGTTGTAGATCGGGAGCCGAAGGACCAACTAGGTATAGGGTATGACTGAGAGGAGCTGAGAGAGTCGACTACATCAGCCATATGGTCATAGTACCTTGTTAAGGGTATATTGGTTGTTGATGGACAGACACCAAGCCCTAGCTTTGTATTCTTATACTATTGGATATTTGAAGGCCATTATCCTTGGTACAAGAGCCTTAGACTGTTGTATTATATGTTGATTAATATAACGAAGTTGGGTTGAAAATTGTAAAACATTGTCTATATTTTGTCCATGGGTGATTTATTATTGTTTATATTCCATTTTGCAAAGTAGTGTTGAACATAGCAACAAGAAATGCTAAAAATAACATTGCTATAAATAGCATTTCATGATATACTCCAACTCTGTTGAAAATAGCATCAAGAAATGATAAAAATAGAAATGCTAGAAATAGCATTGCTATAGATAGCATTTCATGATATATTCCAATTTTGATTTGTCCTTGAATTAAAATTCGAATTTAGTCTCACCAGTGACTTGAAAAATAATTAATTAATTCATCTTGAGTTTATTAGTTGGAGAAATTCAAGTTAGAAGTCTTTGTGAAATTTCCTTGTGTTGTTTCTCTTGGGTGATCCTACTGTTACCAAGTGTAACATTGATCACTCACATTGATCTCACACCCTGTAAAACTGTGCAATCCTCAAGGAACCTTATTCCTTCTGCATGGATGAGTTTCCTTTATAGGAAAATTCCTCCAACTAATAGTACAATGTCCCTGTCTTTAATCTCAACTGGGTCTTTCTCTAAACTGACATGCATGAGTTATTCATGAGAGAATCTTCAATTATTGTGAGTTCAGTAAGTTAATGCATGCATACATCAAACTAGTGTACTCCAGATAACTGAAGATTCTCTCATGAATAACTCATGCACGTCAGTTCAGAGAAAGACCCAGTTGAGATTAAAGACAGGGACATTGTACTATCAGTTGGAGGAATTTTCCTATAAAGGAAACTCATCCATGCAGAAGGAATTAACTCCTTCAGGGTTGCACAGTTATTTCAGAGGTCAGTGTTGTGTGTGAGGTGAGAATCACACAGGTTGCAGCGGGAGGACCCATGAGAAATTGCGCAAGGAAATAGGAGACTTGGAGGACTGAAAGAAGGCATATGTGTTGTCTATTCTGTCTATGAGTAGTAGTGACGGATTGTATTGAGAGTTGGATAGCTTGTGAGCTAAAGCTTTGTGTAATCCTAAGATATTTCCACTTGTATGATAATACAGATAGCGTGGGTTTTTAGCTGAGGCTTTCCCTAGAGTATTCTTCTGTGTTTCATGTGTATGATTTCTTCTTCTCTGTTATATGTGTTCTAATTGCTCTTACTCAAACTGATTAAGCTTCCGCAAAGTTTGATAGTAGAAGTAGATCAAGTATTTTTCTTTAGTACATTACATTTTCAAGTGATCTATAGTGAGAATTTCTACAAGTAGTTTCATTGCGATTATTGGTTTGGTAGCATCAGAGATTTAAGATTCTATCCCAGACACCAAGATCATGGAAAAACAACATGGTATCAGAGGATATCTGAGCTACTTTGAGGGATAATGAATCAAAGTGTTCACAACAAAACAACTGAGAGGGAGTTGTGGGTGTTTAGATCATGGAGCAAAGGGTTCAGATAAAGACATGGATATGTGGTCTTGAGTGGCTTAGCAACGAGATTGGTTGGGAGTTATGGTGGAATCGTGGTGAGCCTGGTGAAGAACAGTTTTTTGTAGGGCAGATTGTTGATCATGGACTTTCATTGATTTATCATGGATGGTTAGGACAACTCGAGGGTTTCTTTGTCTTGGACAATATTAGGTTAATCGAGATGGCTTCATGTGATGGAGTACAAAATGGCAGGTTGAGTCCTCATCAAATCGTGGTGTTTCATATCTGAGATTGGAGAGATTTGCATGAACCGTCTTTGATCCAGGAGGATGAGTACTTGTAGGACTGAGCTGGTGGAGATCATGTAGGCTTAGAGGGAGTCTAGCCTCAAAGGGGGAACCCTATGGAGGTTTGGGATCTTCAAGTTTAGATGTGATGAGGCAGAGGCACTATCGATATTTTTGGGTTCATTCTACATGGTATGTTGTAGTGATGGATGTCAGATGGGCTAGTGTCGTTAGAGATGATGATGGTTACTTCCTAGTCTTGGAAGTACCTCCCTCGCAAAGAGGGAATGTTATTTTTTGGTAGCTTGGGAGGTACTCCAAGCCTAGAGGATCGAGGGTTTGGAGGAAGGAGCTCCACAGGTGGCCTTGTGGGCTTGAAATCCAAGCTTGGGGTTTTGCACCCACTAATGTTGGGGACAAAACTATGTAGATATTTCGACATGTGATGGATGAGGATGATAGTACTCATTGAGACGAATCCAACACAATGAAAATCATTAAATGTGGAGGTCTACAAGTGAAGATAGACATAAAGGCAAGCCGATCTTGTGTTAGAGGTCCCTTTTGGAGGGCTGTTGGATCCCCACATGAAGCATATAAATAGAGGCCTTGTGAGACCTCATAAAGACACATCCTAAGTGCATCCACATCAAAGAAAGAGATCTGAAATTGGTAGCGAGCTAGATGCAAGACACGAGAGCGAGGAGCACATGACTTTGGGTTTGCTTTAGGGTGTGGATTTATAAGCATAAGACCCGCAACTCTGAGCCATATTGCAGGACGCATGGGAAGTGGTTTAGCATCTTCTTCTCTTTTCGTTTCCCATTCTATTAATATAATATATTGATATAATTAAATAAAGAATAAAAAATATATTTTTTAAATTAAATTACTTAATATAAATTAAATTAAATGATTTCAAATTGATTACTTGAAATGAGTTAAATTTAGTTTTTTCATGATGAGAAAAATTTTTGATTAAAATATCATATATTTTTAATTTTAACGTTGTCTATTTAAAAATAGATAAACATTAACCATTAATTGTAATTGTAAAACTCGAATACTTTATGTAAAAGATGTTTAAATTGTATGCCATTTGTACAATATTGGACTCACATTACCTACACCACTAATGCCCACTAGTAAATCTCCCATACATATTTATCACCAATCACACTCATTGTGAATCTTAAACTCTGTAATGCAATACATACTTTTAAGGCAAGGTTTCGTCATATTTAACTAGGTCTCCATGATCTTTTATAGATACCTAGTGATCAAGTTTGATTCCGTCAACATGTAAAAGATAATTAATTGTACAATTAACATGTGAAAAGAGAATTAAATTGTATGCCATTTTTTATAAAGTTTGATTCTATCATGATGTAAAAGATAGTTAAATACAATATGCCATTTTTACAATGTAGACACATTATATACACCACTAATGGCCTACCACCAAATCTCACATACATATTTATCACCAATCACATACTCATTATGAATCCTAAACTATCTAATGCACTACATATTTTTAAATGCAAATTTTCATCACATTTAACTAGGTTGATAATTAAATAACATGTCATTTTTTATCAAGTTTGATTTAATCAAAATGTAAAATATAATTAAATTGTATGGCATTTTTATAATGTAGAGCTCGCATTATTTACACCATTAATGGCCCCTAATAGTATATTCACCTAATCCCATGAACCACTCTAATGCTGGTGCTTTCAGAGTGGCAGGAAAAAGATGAAGCTTATGTGTGTCATCAATATAACCATAAGTACGACATAGAATATCAAATTCAGACAAAAATGAGTCGGGATCTTCATAAGGCATACCATAGAAATTTGGTAAAACAAAAGGTGAAATATTTTTCATTTTTACTTCTTCTCCCAAGATTGCTCTAGTGTCTAAGATTGGAAATCCAAAAGTAGCTTCTTGTTCATTGTCTACTCCTCCATCTTCTCTTCTTTTATTTTCTTTTTCTCTTTTAGCATCTTCTTCTCTTTTCGTTTCCCATTCTATTCATTGTCTTTCATATTCTTGTCGTTGTTTTGGAGTTAGTCCAGGAATATTGGATGCTTGTCCTTCTTCTACCATTTCTTTCTCAGTTGTTTCAAATGTTTAAGTAACAATTTGAGATTGTGTGCCTTCAATCTATTTTATTTGTTCAAGGATATGTTGATCAATTAGTTTCTCAAGAATAGGTTGAACAATTGGTTTTCACGTTTCTCTTTGTTTTCCTATAGAAGATGTTTTTTGCTTGTGATTGTTTTCTCTTCACTTCATAAGCTAACAAAGTTTGTCTTTCAACAAGAGTTAAGCTTTGTCCTCGACGTTGTTATTCCTCTAACTCTTCCAAAGTTGGTTTTCCATCAATTGGTCTAGTTAATTCGAATGTCGAATGTAGGTGGTCTTGCTCCCACCAATGGTTTAGTAGTTGGGGGGGTCTTGTTTTGTATATCTACTCTTTTCATCTCTTTGTCTATCCATAAATAACCATAATGAAAAATCCTAAATATATATTATATAATAATATCATATGATTATATATATATATATAGTATATATGTATGTATGTATATGTATGTATATGTATGTATATGTATGTATATATATATTGATGTTTTTTTTTTTCTTTTAAACAATCTTCCTAATTAGTTATATCTAAGTATGCTTCCCCAACAACGATGCCAAAATGTTGGTTCAATTTACTGGGCAACTTAAAACATGTATTTTCTTATCAATCTGGATTGGTAGACTTAGAAGCAAACCAAAGTTTATGGAAGCTTAGATTAACTAGTGTAGGAAATAGTTGTTCAAATGAAAATAATGGAAATGCATATTACAAATATAAATTTCTTGAAAAGAAACTATGAAAAATTAATCTAGAAGCAAGAGTGCAATGAGTCTTTATGGAGCATAGGAAATGAGGGAGAGCCTCTAACTTGGATGTCTTGTTTGTCCTCCATCATCATTCTTATCCCAACAAGATCAGTTCACCATAAATCATATCAAAAACAAAAGCAATAAAAGATCAGATGCATAAACACAATTTACAATTCAGTTCTTAATCTAGAAGGAAGAGGATCTAACTTAGATGCCTTGGCTGTCATTCCTTTCTTAAACTAATTACTTAAATGAAATCATTCAAAAACATAAATGAACATGGCATGTCATGAATCTATCAAGAAAATATTCACAAGAACTGCAAAGAAAACAACTATCTAAAATATTCACAATTATGCATAAAATTGTGTTGCAGTGTACTTAGATCAAAATGGGGGCCCTCCACCCTTTCTTGGTACACTTGAAACTTTCAGCTATTGTAGATCAGCAATCACATTCCATAGCAAGAACAACATGAAAATGGAAAACAAACTCTTCAAATATTATTCAGAAGTAAAGTAGTCTTAATAGGCATAATACATGTTCATGTGTTGAATGTTGCGCTTAAATAAGCTAAAAATATAACAAACTTAGCTAAAATAGCTATAACAACCTATAAGAGTCCTAATCCATCTACTAAGGTCAAACTCATCCTTTTGGTTGCACAAAATATGGCGAAATCCCACTAAATCACAAAACTGCCCCCTTTTAGTTAGGGATTTATGGGTGATTGGCCAAGTTTGACCAACGTTGACCAAGCCTGTTCTGACTCAATTGGACTATGCCAATAGGAGTCCGTCAATCCTTGGTTCCCAAGCTTCTCTAATATAGCTTTAGTTTCCATCCAAGTTTCCTGTACATACGACTTCAAAGGAGCCATTACGAGAAATTATGTTATAGTCAAAATAATTTTTAATACCAATTTTTTACTAAATTTTCTAAAATTTAAAAGACGTAACTATTTTTACCTTAAAGTGTAATAAGAGGAAAAATGTGGGAAAATGACCATGATATGATAGAAAAGTATGATGGATAGATGGAAAATGTATGTGGAAAAAGTCCAAAAATAGAGAGCCAACAGTCTGGAGACTAGCCCTGAAAAAGTGCCTCAAATCTCGTGGTCCCAAGCATAGAACTGGGTGAAAAAGTCTGCAGTCGCTCCCTTGCAGGCTTACGCATGCAGCTAGAGGGTTAAAGTTAAATTTTGGCAGTGTTGTGCTAACATATGAGAGTTCAAGACATTGAAAAAGAGGCTTAACTCAGGGTTTGGGCACTTGGAAGGGTGGTTTAGCCCCTAGGGGTCATGTAGCACCTCAGGGAAGTCAATAAGGTGTTGGTTTTGTCGATTCCACTTCCGTAAGGTGATTTAGGGTTTTAAGTCATATCATAGTAGCCCTTAGCTCATGTTTACCCTGTCAGGCTGATGAAAGTGGGTAGATATAGGAGGATAGTAACATAGATCAATCAACTATAAAAACAAGCAATCACAGAGTACCTCATCAATTGAAACAACTTGGCAATAGAAGGTGAGACAGGGGAAGATGAGTTATTTATATAGAAGCATCCATCGTTGATTAGAATTTAGAGTAACATTAGTTTGAAGGGGAGGGGCATCTTAAGTCCCTAATGATAACGCTCGTTTATTATCATTATATTAACTATAGTAATATTTATTAGAACTGACTAGTTTGGATTAGAATCAGTTGGTTCAAATTATTTAGCTTCTAAATTCGTAGTTGAACTAGATCAAAGCACTAAACCAACCAATGTAGACTAATTTGGTTGATTCACAACTAGTTGTTCCAAATTGATTTAGCTAATTCACAAAAAGTTCAAACTAGCGAGATATATATACATACACAAACACACACATATATATCTCTATGTGTTTATGTATATGTATCTATATGTATATATGTGTTTATGTATGTATATATATTTGTGTGTTTGTGCATGCATATTCTATGTATTTTTTAGTATGTTAGTTCGTAAATTGATTCACAAGGTGGTGTTGGTTTGGTTTTGGTTCTATTTCCAGTTATGAGAACTTTGATTATAGTTATGTTGGCTTATTATTATTTCTTTCTATCCCTCTTAGTCTCCTAAATATACATCAATAAGACTCATTTGATGGATCAACTTATATTGTACATTTGATATATTGTAAAAGGAGGTTGTCCTTAAGAAGAGGCTTCTTATTCTTTGTCTATTTCACTTAATTTAATTGTGACATTATGAAATTGGGTCCTTTTTATCTTTATTTGTCTATTTGTTCATAACACTACTCATCCAGTGAAATCATATTACTAAAGGTGTAATCACCCAAGAGGTCATAAGATTGAGTCCTCCTAGGTTACTAGTCGTAAATCCAACCTTAATGTAATTGAAATGGCTAAGGGACAACCTCCATTTGCAAATCTTCATCTAATGAGAGCTATATTTATGAATCCTAAAAATAATACCCCTTCGATTATTCCATGTGTATTCTTCTTTTGTTCTCCTTTTTCGTATGTAGCACACATGTGTACATGTCTCCAAGAACAATTCTTCTCATGTTACCCCTTTTTTTAACTAAAAATAGTATTTGTATTATATAATTCTACGGTTGGTTCGCAGCAAATTCATCAAGCATTACAAAGCTAATCCATCGAAATTTTCTAATTGTTTTCTCCTTTTCAATAGGAATACATGATTTTCCTGAGGACAATATATCTGAGTAACAAAAAGAGGGGTTTTGCAGGTGAATACCTTACAAAACTACCCCAACAAAAGACAAAATTTACAACACATAATGCTACTAGGGAATTTTTAATATATGTCATCTGCCATTAGGGAATTATAGCAAGCATGATTTAGCCATGAGTCTTCAATTCACCTATCTTCAATTTGCACCCCTCGTTAGCATACTTGTTTGCTTCTCTGTTGAAGTCTATTAGGACATGCAAATATGCTTTAGATGGGTATATTTTGCAATTTTCCTTATTCTTTTCATGATGTTTTCCGTAGATTTCTGCTTTGGGAGGGATCCTTTGACTAGATGATGTAGGATTAGGAGAATATCCCATAACTATAAGTTTTTCCACGTGTTTGGCTAACATAAGTCCCTGGTAGAGACAATATATCTCTACTTGATTATTTTTCATATGACCAAGATCCCATAAGTACTTGAACACTTTGTCCTCCTCGAGGCCATATAGGACCCCTCCCGTTCCTGCCAACCCTTCTATTGTTATCCTTTAAACAAATACAAGAAGCATTATTATTTAAGCATTCTATTGTGGATTGATTAGATACATCATACATTGATGGGTAGAGGATGCTAGCAATTAGATAACTGAAATGTGATTAAAACAAAACTATTAACAAGGAGAATCAAATAAGAAAATAATAGTAATATTCTCATAAGACGCACATAGAGAGAACGAATCTCAAATATTCCCATATTTCCTACCACAAGAGCATAATGGCTTGTGAAATAAAACAATATAGATGGGCCATAGAACTCTATTAGTTGAATATTCTTTCATTTACCCATATAAATGAGTTTGTCATGACCCAAATTTACTCATCTATCATGGACATTAACTCCATGACCTTTAAACAATAAAGTCAAAAGTTGACTATCAAGAGACTATCAATAATTTCCACCCATAACAACTAGATTGAGGGACAAAATTTGAAAAAGTTCTTAAGCCATTGTATATAAAACAAAAACAAATTCTATTTGGTGAGTTGTTAGATCACAAAGCATTGATGATTCAATCACATAATTAAAATAGAGATGCATAATTTACAAGGGTTTGGAAGCATCGGGGTGTATTATTGAGTCTCAACTTCGAAATTCAAATTCCATAGCTTCACTTTGTGAGTAAGCACTACCACTTAGCATACACAATATGTTTTAGGAGGACTTCTATATTAAGTAGGAATATAACTAGGTAAGTGACAAGAATGTTCTTTATATGGGGATAAATCATTACTTGTAACTAATTATTTTAAAATCAAAGTAATATAACTCCAAATAATCCACATACCATGAAATTTGGGCAAATGGGGATAGACAACTCAATTTACACCAAATGGTGTGTGCTAAATCACTTCTAGAAAATCCCAATTCCTATAAATTGGGGTGAATGAGAGTAGGAACTCCAATCTACTAGAAATGAGGAAGGCGAAATTGCTTTCGGAAAACCCCAATCCTAGAAATAAAGGATGAAAGGAAAATTGTAGCTTGTATAGGAGAAAAATTGATTTTTTGCCTCTTCTTCATAAACAAGTGTGAGATAATTCTCATGATATAATTAAAAAACATGGGGCAAATCACAATAACGTGTTACAATACAAAAAAAATTACCCAATCAAAGTTGGAACCCCCTAATTTTTCCCATGGGTAAAATTTCATCCTTAAACTTTTATCTATACAGAGGCTACAATGGTGCATTCATAGCAATTGAACACTATTAATTCTTCGTGATTTACATGAGTTTCAAAGAGAAACAAACTTAATTGTGCAAAACTAGCAGAAATAGGTGTGCAAATTCCCATAAATTAAAAAACTAGAAATTTGAAAATATGAAGCTCTTACTTGGGTCCTCAAGTTGATATGGGAGCCTATCATAACCTTCAAACTAACAAAAGGTTAAAGTGAGTCAAAAGAATAAATAAGGATTGGATTTCTAGACCGAGTCCTTAGCATGGTTACCATTTTGCATGTGAGTGTTTTTGTTGTGCGCACAAAAGAAGGCCTCTTAACTAATTGTTAACATGTAGGTAGATAAATGTGTTGATTTTTGGTAGCTTGGGAGGTACTCCAAGCCTAAAGGATTGAGGGTTTGGAGGAAGGAGGCCCACAAGTAGCCTTGTGGGCTCGAAACCCAAGTTTGGAGTTTTGCAACCATCTATGTTGGGGACAAAACTATGGAGAGATTTCGACATGTGATGGACAAGGATGATAGTACTCGTTGAGACAAATCCAACACAATGAAAATAATCAAATTCTAAGGTCTACAAGTGAAGATATTAGTTTTTTATGTGTTATGGTGCGCAAGGAGAGACATAAAGGCAAGTTGGCCTTGTGTTAGAGGTGCCCTTTGGAGGGTTGTTCAATCCCCACATGAAACCTATAAATAGAGGCCTTATGAGACCTCATAAAGACACATCATAAGTGCATCCATGTCATATGAAAACGGCAGCGAGCTATACGTAGGACACAAGGGCAAGGAGCACATGACTTTGGGTTTGTTTTACAGTGCGTATTTCTGAGCATAATAGTCGCAACTCTAAGCCATATTGTAGGATGAATGGGAAGTGGTTTAGGGAAGTCTAACTCCTAAAATGAAATGTGAGTTCCCTTTAGTATTAGTTGCATATCATACGTAAGTGTTGGCACTATTTTGTGCTATTTACGAGTGGGTATTATCATTGTTCTAGGTCGAAGGGTTAGGCTGCTACAACACTGAATTTTGAAGGTATGTCGAGAGGGTCAAGAGGGCTAGTGAGACCCTCTCTCCTGGCCGCAACAATCAAAATAAGGTCGCAACCCAAACATTGGTATATACCTTTCCTATAGGGTAGTTTTATGTTGTTGTTAGGGACAAAGTACAATGCTTAAGGAGCCTAGAGTGGAAAAAAAAGGTGGCAGCCAAATTGGTGAAGGAGATACAATGATTGGAGCAGGGATTTGGGGTTGTTGGTGTGCCCTAACTAGACTGTGAGAAGCATAGATCCCAACACAATAGGGCAGCAACATGTTGTGGTTGCAGATGACTTCTTGGTGATAGCAGGATTCTTGGTGTATGGAAATCCTAGATTAGGACAGTTGAAGGACATGTTAAGGAGCATATTACATTAGCAAATTATGTGTCATGTCAAGAGGAGCAACAGAAGGTTGCAGATCAGGTATGGTTGTCTTCTTGAGTTGATGTGACTTGAAGGTGGATGGTGTCCTTGAAGAGGTAGATTTGAGGAGTTTGTTAGCATCCATGAGTAAGGTTCTCCTAGATGTTTGGATGCCCTAACTAGGAGTAGATGCTACAACAAGGATTTGTCACTCGTGGTCTGTTGAAGGGCAACATGAGAGGGGACCAAGTGTGAACGTGAATTGGGAATTTATGGTTTGGTGGAGGAAAATGTGATAGTGCCCAAGTTGGAGCTTAGTGTGCACCATATTCATGGACTTAGGTGGTTGCTAGAGTGGTAGAAGTTGAGCTCAAGGTTTGATCAGCCAGAGGAGCAGTTGAGCAGCCCTAGACTTGTGTGTGGAGAAGGACTTCTACAACAAATGATGGGCAGTCCTCCTGGCCGGTGTTCATTGTGGGAGATGGACATCTTGTAGTGATAGGTGGCAACCCCCCATGCCTTATGTTAGTCTTCATTAGAGCTGTGCAAGAAGACTATAGTGGGTTGAAGTCCCTGAGTAGTTGAGGAGTAGCAAAGGGCAAATTGAGAGTTGTTCACAAATGAAGTTTTGAACAACTCGATAGGAGTCTCGATGTGTTGTGCCCTTGATGGACTAAGGCACAACTAGTGAGCATATTTGATAGCTGAGGTTCATCGGCCAGATGGACTTGTATCGTTGATAGAGGTAGTGTTGTACATCGGGAGCCGAGGACCAACTAGGTATAGGGTATGACTGAGAGGAGCCAAGGGAGTCGACTACATTAGCCATATGGTCATAGTACCTTGTTAAGGGTATATTGGTTGTCGATGGACCGACACAAAGCCCCAACTTTGTATTCTTATACTAGTGGATATTTGAAGGCCATTATCCATGGTACAAGAGCCTTAAACTATTGTATTATATGTTAATTAATATAATGAAGTTGGGTTGAAAATTGTAAAACATTGTCTATATTTTGTGCACGGGTGATTTATTATTGTTTATATTCCATTTTGCAAAGTAGTGTTGAAAATAGCAACAAGAAATGATAAAAATAGAAATGTTAAAAATAACATTGCTATAAATAGCATTTCAGGATATACTCCAACTCTATTCAAAATAGCATCAAGAAATGATAAAAATAGACATGTTAAAAATAACATTGTTATAGATAGCATTTCATGATATATTCCAATTTTGATTTGTCCTTGAATTAAAATTCGAATTTAGTCTCACTAGCGGCTTGAAAAATAATTAATTAATTCATCTTGAATTAATTAATTGGAGAAATTCAAGCTAGAAGTCTTTGTGAAGTTTCCTTGCGTTGTTTCTCCTGGGTGATCCTACTGTTACCAAGTGTAACACTGATCACTCACAATGATCTCACACCCTATAAAACTGCGCAATCCTCAAGGAACCTTATTCCTTCTGCATGGATGAGTTTCCTTTATAGGAAAATTCCTCCAACTAATAGTACAATGTTCCTATCTTTAATCTCAATTAGGTCTTTCTCTGAACTAACATGCATGACTTATTCATGAGAGAATCTTCAATTATTGTGAGTTCAATCAGTTAATGCATGCATGCATCAAACTAGTGTACTCCAGATAACTGAAGATTCTCTCATGAATAAGTCATGTATGTCAGTTCAGAGAAAGACCCAGTTGAGATTAAAGACAGTGACATTGTACTATCAGTTGGAGGAATTTTCCTATAAAGGAAACGCATCCATGCAGAAGGAAGTAACTCCTTCAGGTTTGCGCAGTTATTTCAGAGGTCAGTGTTGTGTGTGAAGTGAGAATCACACAGGTTGCAGCTGGAGGACCCATGAGAAACTGTGCAAGGAAATAGGAGGCTTGGAGGACTGAAGGAAGGCATATGTGTTGTCTATTCTGTCTATGAGTAGCAGTGATGGATTGTACTGAGAGCTGGATAGCTTGTGAGCTAAATCTTTGGGTAATTCTTAGATATTTCCACTTGTATGATAATACAAATAGCATGGGTTTTCAGCTGAGGCTTTCCCCAGAGTATTCTTCTATGTTTCATGTGTATGATTTCTTCTTCTCTGTCATATGTGCTCTGATTGATCTTGCTCAAATTGATTAAGCTTCCGTAAAGTTTGATAGTATAAGTAGATCAAGTATTTTGCTTTAGTACATTACATTATCAGGTGATCTACAGTGAGAATTTCTACAAGTTGTTTCATTGTGATTATTAGTTTGGTAGCGTCAGAGATTTAAGATTCTATCCCATACACCAAGATCATGGAAAAACAACATGGTATCAGAGGATATATGAGCTGCTTTGAGGGACAATGAATCAAAGTGTGCACGACAAAACTACTGAGAGTGAGTTGTGGGTTTTTAGATCATGGAGCAAAGGGTTTAGCTGAAGACATGGATATGTGGTCTTGAGTGGCTTAGCAACGAGATTGGTTGGGAGTTCTGGTGGATTGGTGGTGAGCCTGGTGAAGAACATTTTTTTGTAGGGCAGATTGTTGATCATGAACTTTTGTTGATTTGTCATGGATGGTTAGGACAAATTGAGGGTTTCTTTGTCTTGGATGAGATTACGTTAATCAAGATGGCTTCATGTGATGGAGTACAAAATGGCAGGTTGAGTCTTCATCAGATCGTGGTGTCTCATATCTAAGATTGGAGAGATTTGCATGAGTCGTATTTGATCCAGGAGGATGAGTGCTTGTAGGACTGAGCTAGTGGAGATCATATAGGCTTAGAGGGAGATTAGCCTCAGAGGTAGAAACCGTATGGAGGTTTTGGGATCTTCAAGTTTAGATGTGATGAGGCATAGGCACTATCGAGATTGTTGGGTTCATTCTACATGGTATGTTGTAGTGATGGATGTCAGATGGGCTAGTGTCATCAGAGATGATGATGGTTACTTCCTAGTCTTGGAAGTACCTCCCTCCCTAAGAGGGAGTATCATTTTTTGGTAGCTTGGGAGGTACTCCAAGCCTGGAGGATCGAGGGTTTGTAGGAAGGAGCTCCACAGCTGACCTTGTGAGCTTGAAATCCAAGCTTGGGGTTTTGCACCCACTAATGTTGGGGACAAAACTATGTAGATATTTCAACATGTGATGGCTGAGGATGATAGTACTCGTTGAAGCGAGTCCAATGCAATGAAAATCATTGAATGTGGAGGTCTACAAGTGAAGATATTAATTTTTATGTGTTATGGTGGGCAAGGATGGACATAAAGGCATGCCGATCTTGTGTTAGAGGTCCCCTTTAGAGGGTTGTTCAATCCCCACATGAAGCATATAAATAGAGGCCTTGTGAGACCTCATAAAGACACATCCTAAGTGCATCCACGTCAAAGAAATAGATCTGAAATTGGCAGTGAGCTAGATACAAGACATAAGAGCGAGGAGCACGTGACTTTGGGTTTGCTTTAGGGTGTGGATTTATAAGCATAAGAGCCACAACTCTGAGCCATATTGCAGGACGCATGGGAAGTGGTTTAGGGAAGTCTAACTCATGAAATGAAGTGTGAGCTCCCTTGAGAGTCAATCACAAATCAGAGGTAAGTATTGGGATGTTTTGTGCTATTTATGAGTGGGTATTGTCATTATTCTAGGCCACAGGGTTAGGCTACTACAAAAGTGAGTTTCAAAGGTTTGTTGAGAGGGTTGAGAGGGCTAGCGAGATCCTCTCTCCTAGCTGTAGCAATCAAAAGAAGATCGTAGCCCAAACAATGGTATACTCCTTTGTTAGAGGGCATTTTTATGTTGTTGTTTTGGATATAGTATAGTAGGGTATCTTAAGAAGCCTTCCAAGATCTAATACAATGCTTAAGGAGCTTAGAGTGGACAACAAAGGTGGCATCCCAATTGGTGAAGAAGATACAGTGATTGGAGCAGGGATTTAAGGTTGTTGGCTTGCCCTAACCAAACTACAAGAAGCACAAATCCCAAGGCAAGGAGGCAACAACAAGTTTGTGGTTGCAGATGACTCCTTGGTGATAGTAGGATGCTAGGTGGATGGTAGTCCTAGATTATGACAATTGAAGGACATCTTAAGGAGAAGATTACATCAACAGATTATGTGTCATATCAAGAGGAGCAACAGACGGTTGCAGATTAGGAATGTTTGTCCTCTTGAGTTGATGTGACTTGCAGGTGGATGGTGTCCTTGAAGAGGCAGATTTGAGGAGTCTATTAGCAGCCATGTGTAAGGGTCTCCTAGATGTTTGGATGCCCTAACTAGGAGCATATGCTACAACAAGGATTGGTCACTCGTGGTTTTTTGGAGGGCAGTGTGAGAGGGGACCAACTGTGAACGTGGATTGGGCATTTATGGTAAGACTGAATCGCTCCTCTGGCACACTATGTTAAGCCTACCTGGTTGAGTAGGATGACGTGGCTCTTCGTGAGCCTCTTCTGCCTCTGCACTGGCCCTCTCTCTGGCTCGAAATGATGACGCAGACCCTCTACATCACTCCTTCTCTGGTGCTTTCTACTTAGAAGAAACTCTGTCTCTCGGGACAGCTGCAAATGCCTCTGATTAGGCTGGTGCCTTCAGTTCTCCCTTGATTTGCAATGCTCTAAAACCATGTTGATTTTTCTTAATCTAACACACCAGAAATTCCTACTGCATTATCTGGTTTATTTCACCTACTTGTTTATTCCTTAACAAGTTATTTAACCATATAAATACTAAAAATAAACACAAATGCAGTCTTAACTCATATACATATCATCAACTCAAATAATAGACAAACACACAAGGGACACCGTTATTTTTAGACAATCGTCCCCGGAAACACCCAGCGTGGTAAAACCAATGCAACAATTTTGAGGGTTTTATTATTAAGCAGCTTTCTTGAGTACAACTATGGTGCCAAACTGGTTCACCCAACAGAGATTTCTATCTGGCAGTAATACCTTTCTTCGAAAGCAAATATTCCACAAGTATGCCCCACAAAATCCTTCCAACAGTTCTCCAAGGCCCTGCATCATCCCTTCTAGCCTCTACGTAGCTCTAGAACCCCCTGCGTCAACCCTTTGCCTCTCTGCGTCAGTTCTCTGGCCTTCTACGTCACCCACGCAGGCCCTGCTAGCCTCTACGCAATCTATGTGGCCTTCTGCGTGGCTCCTGCTATCTCTGCATAGCCTCCTCAATCACTTCGCTGGCCCTCTAACGCTATCTATGCCTCTCTACTATTTACTCACTGCCCCTTGCCCAACTCAGATCACTTGTTCGAATTTTCTCAGCAAACCTCACTCCAAAAAATCAAACTGACTGATCAATCTTGGTGTATCTCCAACTAACCCTCAACCCTCCTCTTATACTTTTCCTGTTGAGTCTTCAACACCTAAGATTAAGTCTCTAATAAACAACTAAGATTAGATTTAGCTTCATCCATGTCATTTAGAACATTCTCACCCAATTTTATATTAATACCCATTAATATTTTAGTTTTCCTAATTTTAGACTTAGGAACTCCATTAAAAATATTAATTATTTTAATATCTCTCAAACCAGGTGGAATTTCCCCAAACCATTTCCGTGTCTTGGAGATCTCATGTGCTTTAGCCTCTCCACCAATTTTCATGGCTAGAGCACATTCGATGCTACCACAAATCAACACTAGGTATAGGGTACGACCGAGAGGAGTTGAGAGAGTCAACTACATCATCCAAATGGTCATAGTATCTTGTTTGGGGTAGATTGGTTGTCGATGGACCGACACCAAGCCCCAGCTTTGTATTCTTGTACTAGTGGATATTTGAGGGTGATTATCCATGGTACAAGAGCCCTAAACTGTTGTATTTTATGTTGATTAATATAACGAAGTTGGGTTGAAAAATGTTAAAATTTGTCTATATTTTGTGCACGCGTCATTTACTGTTGTTTATATTTGGTGTGCAAAGTAGTTTCGTTGTGATTCTTGGTTTGGTAGCGTCAGAGATTTAGGATTCTATCTTGGACACCAAGATCGTGGAAGAGCAACAAAATGATGAGTGGAAAATGCAAATAGATAATAAGTGCATGCTAACAAGGTTATGCCCTACACATGCATTCTAACTAATAAACTATTCAAAACATTGATTTAAACAACACACTAGGGGGAAGGAAAGCATTTCTTTATTGAATAAATAGAGAGGTGATAAACTAAATTATATCATATAGAAGAAGCTTACAAAAGTGCTCTCCATCATTCTTCATGGGAGGGTTTATTGTGTCCTTTGATGGGTTCTCTCTAATGTGAAAGAAAACATGCATTACTTCCCCTTATGTAAAGCAAATTTTGTGATTTGATGCTTGAGGATTCTTCACTCTTTGTCAAAATCTCAACAACATAACCTTAGCACACAAATGCATTAGTAAATGGATGGATAAGGCTTATATTTATAGGCCATAATTGAGCTTGGAAGAAAACGATTCCAATGTGAACACCCATGGTTGATTAGTTATGGGTATCCATGTGTCTAATTAACCTCCAAGGAGGGAAAAGTACCCTCATTGATGAAGAATGTTGGTTGGAATAATCTTGTGTTCATTGACCATGCTTTCAAGTTGATTGTTGACATTAATGGGTTGTGTAATTTCTTAAACCATGCTACTAGGAGATCCAGATGGGTGTTAAAATCCTTCCAACACAATCATACAACTAATAGGGGTTAGGCCACAACCCTTTTGATGGTCAGTCTAAAGTTTGTTTGGTATTTGTGACATACTAGCATATAAATCATGCATTTGAAATCCATTAGATAGGGTTAATGTTGGTTTGGGATGTTTCCTACTAAAATCACTTAGATATCACGGGTGGATACAATTGATGTGGTAATAATGGCTCCAAAATATTGCACACAAATCCCAACTATATTGCTAATGCATTCAAAAGTTCTTTCTTCTACAACTCTAATGGTAATTAACACATTCATACATAGGCTAAAGTTTTAGAGAAATTTTAATTTATGATGTATATTGCCCAAACAACATTTTATTCCTAGTTGGCCACAAGCTTAAAATATTACAGATGACAACATCCTTATTCATATATTGGAAGATCTCCCCCACCATGGAAGAGATTATCTCCTATGCATGGTTTTTTGGGCCTTTTTCTAGGTTGGCCCCAAGTTTATTTGGAAAATGGTTTCCCCTCTTTCTTAATCTCTCCAAAATAATTTCTTTGGGTGCAACCCTGAAATATGGTTGAGACAAGCAAGGACAACCCCCTTGGGAGGCCATGGGATTAAAAATACCTCTTTTTATTACCACTATTTTCAACTTCCCTAATATTGCTCCTTTGAGATTTTATAACTTATATGAATATTAATGTTGGATGAATTTGTTGAATGTTATATATATATTTTGTAACTAGGTTGAGCCTAGGTCGGGGATAGCTTGTCTATTGGATGGAAGAATGATTTACCACACTGGGATGCTATCGCCAGGATTCTGTGAAACTTGGTCGAGCTTAGATACCTCCTCTGAAAGTTTAATTCCCCCAAAATAGCTTTTGTCCTCAACCTCTCTCCATGAGATTTGAACCTAAGACTTGGTGAGGAGTAAACCCTGCTCAAACCAACTAATCTATTCCTCATAAATGTTGAATATTACTATAACTTATATTAATAGAAGTAAATGAATGTGATTTAATTTTTTAATTATAATTTAAACTAAATTAATTAAATTTCATATTAATATAAATATATGAATATAATTAAAATAAAGAATAAAAAATAGTTTTTTTTTTAATTAAATTAAATTACTTAATATAAATTAAATTAAATGATTTCAAATTGATTACTTGAAATGATTGAAATTTAGTTTTTTGATGATGAGCAATTTTTTTTATTAAAATATCACATATTTATAATTTTAACGTTGTCTATTTAAAAATAGATAAACATTAACCATTAATTGTAATTGTAAAACTCGAATACCTTATGTAAAAGACATTTAAATTGTATGCCATTTTTACAATATAGGACTCACATTACCTACACCACTAATGGCCACTAGTAAATCTCTCATACATATTTATCATGAATCACACTCATTGTGAATCTTAAACTATGTAATGCAATACATACTTTTAAGGCAAGGTTTCGTCATATTTCACTAGGCCTCCATGATCTTTTATAGATACCTAGTGATCAAGTTTGATTCCGTCAACATGTAAAAGATAATTAATTGTACAATCAACATGTGAAAAGAGAATTAAATTGTATGCCATTTTTTATAAAGTTTGATTCTATCATGATGTAAAAGATAGTTAAATACGGTATGATATTTTTACAATATAGACACATTATTTACACCACTAAATCTCCCATACATATTTATCACCAATCACATACTCATTATGAATCCTAAACTATGTAATGCACTACATATCTTTAAATGCAAATTTTCATCACATTCAACTAGGTTGATAATGAAATAACATGTCATTTCTATCAAGTTTGATTTAATCAACATGTAAAATATAATTAAATTGTATGGTAGTTTTATAATGTAGAAGTCACATTATTTACACCATTAATGGCCCACTAGTAAATCTCGTATACATGTTTATCACCAATCACATAGTCACTCTGAATTTTTATTTTTATTTTTTTATTTTTATTTTTTTTTTTTTTTTTTTTTTTTTTTTTTAATTTATATATATATATATATATGGACTAATTCTATTAATAAAAATATGGTACAAGATGATACAAGCAAAAGAGACAAAAGACCAGCAATCGGAAATGATAGGACTATCAACCTCGGTTCCGGAGAAGGAGCCCATCGTTTGGGCTTAGGCTTGGAGAGGTTATCCTTATTCTTTTTTGCCGGGAGAGATGGGCAGGTGTTCTGCAGATGCCCTGATTGGTGGCAAAGGCGGCAATGGAATGCAGTATTTTCATAATCCAGTGTCTGGGTCCAGACAAAGTCATTTATCTTGAGATTGATTTGATCTGGAAGTCCTTTGCTCAAATTTAACTCCGCACATATTCTAGCATATGTGTAGAGACCTTTATTTTCCCGCGAGTAATCTCCCATAATGAAACTGCCTAAGGTGTTGCCTATAGCTTTATAGACTGCAACATGCCATAAGTGGGCAGGTGAGTTTGGAAGCCTGATCCATATAGGTGTCCTGGTAATGACAGCAGTGGCTGGATCAAAATCTGGGAACCAAGGAGTCAAGAAGAGCCCTGTAGTTCCCATGAACCAAGGGCCTTCTTCTAAAGCCTTTTCATAATGCTTACTATCATCAAATAAAACAATGAAGTATCCTTTTGAACATAAACTGATCTTGCAATGATGAGTCCAGTTTGCATGGATCCATGCATAGAGATCCTGAGATCGCGGCCACAGTCCGTTAAACCTGCAAATGATGGCTCTTTCTACAAATTCTTGAAATTGGTTTACAAGACCTTCATGGGTGATTTCAACAGAGGGAACTTCCTCTATCTTGTCAACCAAAAAAGGCTTAGGTTTAAGGGCTTCCGGGGGTTTGGGGTTCTCAGAGTGTACTGCATCTTTGTAAGAGAAAGGAGGAGCAGAGGATGACTGTCCCACTACACCTCCTCTCAAACGAAGGGTTGACACCAAAGAACTATTTTTGGTAATGCTGTAAGAAGAGACGGGAAGGAGGTCTTCAAGTTGTTTACCTTGATAGAGAAGTCTCTGAAGGCCTGAAGGGATCCCAATCTGCCGATCTAGATCTAGTTTGAGATCCAGGACCAAATCTGAAGAACTGACCCATTGCAGGATGGTTCTGCCTGAAGGTTGAGAAATTTTGATCTAAAAGGAGTCAAAGAAGTGCCTAGACACAGTGCCAGGGCCTATTGTGCGTCTGAGAGCAGATCTGTCATGGCAATGATGGGGAAGGGTTTCCTCCTGGTTGGGCTAGAGGAAGGTCCCCATGGCGTAGCCCCACTTGAACTCCACATCTCCTCTGATGGGAAAACCATATTCGTGAAAAATATTATCGAGCTGCCACTCGGGCATCAATTGGAAATCGGCCTTGGAATACCAAGGATACTGCACAGGCAACTGAAATGCACAAGGGCTGTCTCCTCCTCCATTTCTTGAAGGAGTATTCCCATCTTCATTTCCATTTAAGGACCCTGAAAAGGGCTTTTCCCATGCCAGCGACTTGGCTTCGGCCTCCAAGTCAGTTGGAATCCTTTCCCATCGCGGCAGTTTCTTGCGTATATGTTCCAATGAGTAGACGCGCCAGAGTCCGTTGTTGCCCCCATATGATTTTGCTTTCCATTTTCAGGGTACCATGGCTCTGTTACAGGCATTTTGGCAGGAAAATTTGGTGCACTCTCCACAACTCTGCTCCGCTTTTGAAGCATAAGCACTATTATCATAGTCACTCTGAATTTTTAGATGCAAGGTCTCATGAGATTTAACTAGGTCTCCGTGAACTTTTATAGACACCCAACTATTTAGTGATCAAGTTTGATTCATCAACATTTATGACATGGTTTTTGCTAAATAACAAAATA
Source organism: Pinus taeda (assembly GCA_000404065.3). Lineage (NCBI taxonomy): Eukaryota > Viridiplantae > Streptophyta > Pinopsida > Pinales > Pinaceae > Pinus > Pinus taeda. The sequence continues at coordinate 79,733 of APFE030200443.1, read as the reverse complement.
ATTTATTTTTTAGATTTAAATTGTGTGTTGTTTATAAGTGAGATTTTTTGAAGAAAAAAAATTAGTTTATTTTTCGATCTAACTTGTCTAAAATCTGATAGGGATTCATTGAAATCATTAATTTGATGGATGGATTCTTCACAATCAAAGTGCCCTAAAGGTTTTTGAAGGCATTGAATCCATATATGCAGTCAAAAACCTAGTGTAAACAGCACAGATCAAAATTTTACCACAAAAGTTTTTTGCTAGATTCTAACCATCAATCCACCAAACACTCCAAAAAGTCTCACATATAGACAACTTCTTTAAATTGATCTATGGTCATTTATTATTTATATATTCAAGGAAAACCATGCCACCTAGAATTACACATTGGTGTTCCATAAGGGGGAAAGCTTTCACTCCTGCCAAATGTCTTTGGGTCTTGGGTCGTTAACCTGTTTTCGTACATCAGAGAAAGATGAGCTCTTAGCCAAGTAGAAATAGTTTTAGGGCATACTCCAGGCTTAACTTTATTACACTAATTATATGTAATTATATAGCTTGAGTGGGCCTAATGGTTAAGAGCATGTGATTCCTCTCACAGGTTCAAAACCATAGGAGGGTAGAGTATGTATGCCTTTGTAGACCTAACAGTGAAATCAATGCGCGTAGGTGGGTCCCTTGTCCCATAAACAAGGGGGTCTCATACACCAATTTGGTGTCTGGCTTGGCCGTGACCTTAAAATTGGATAATGATAATAATAATAATAATAATAACTATATATTTATAATTTTTATTAAAAAAATTAAATTATTTTAATTAAGGATTTTGTTACATAATGGTTATAAATACGAGTAGTCTTTAAGTGCAACCTTGTGGAAAGTTTTCTGGTTTATTTTCTGATCTTATTTGTCTAGAATCTCGTAGAGTTTCACTGAAATCACAAGTTTGACAAGTGAACTCTTCACAATCAAAGTGCCCTAAGAATTTTTGTGGGTGTTGAATCCATATATGTAGTCAAAAAACGAGTTTAAACAACAAAAATCAAGATTTGACCACAATTTTTTTAGTCTCATTCCAACCATAAATATGCTACAAAAACTCCAAAAAGTTGCACTTAAAAACTACTATATTATTGAAAATAAAAATCGATTATTAATGCTTAGTGAAATTTTTAATTTTTAATTTAATTTAACTATTTTTTTTCTACCATAAATAATAACAAGATAAATTAATATTCTTTCTATATGAACAAATTTTTATCTTCAATTATTTATTATTATTATTATTAAAAATGTTATTATTTTTAATTAACAAATAATTTGTATAAATTTTCATTTAAAATTCAAATTCAAAATATAAAACAATAAATATTATCACTAATATCTATTCTAATTCTTTAATTTACAATTTTGAAGGAAAAAATTGTTTCTATATAGATTTAAAAATGTACCTACCAAAACACAAAATAAACATGAATGAATGATATTTTAAGGTCCACGAGACTAAAAATAGCCTATGGGACCACGAGCCTCTCTACGCATTTTGTAATTCAATCCTTTTCTTATTCAAATTGATGATGAGTTGACCCAACCTTCTAAGAATCCCCTTGCTAAAAAGACAATTCCAAGGGACCGATGCTAACATATTGCCATAACATTGATGCTAACATATTGCCATAACAAGGGACCGACGCTAACATATTGCCATAACTATCTCTGATGTCTCTGAAAGCATCACATTCTAAAATGATTTTTTTTCTTTTTTCTTTTTTTTTTTTTTTTTTTTTTTTTTTTTTTCCACTAATTTTTTTCCACTAATTCCATTGCCCCAAACATGCAAAATATACACACCCATTCTTCTCAAGCTTCTTTAGGTCTTTTCACTGTCATGTTTCACACCAAAGTTTATGTGAGCTATTTCTTAATTGAGTAATAGGAATCTTTGCCCTCCACAAAGTGCTAGCTCCAATGTACTATTTTTTATGGAGATCAAAAGTGTTGTTGAATTCCTCCATACCATACTTCTTCTTTTTACCTAACTCTTTTCCCTGTATACGTTTAAGAAACTTCTCCATAACAAATTATTTAACTCCTTGCTATTTGTGAGACATACATTGAGGTAGATATTCCATGTTTATTTCAGAGTAAGGTTTCCATAATTTTAATTTAATTATTAATAATTATTATGTGGATGGTAGAGATTTAACCTCCATAGAATATTCTTATTAGTAATTACAAATCAAAGTTTGAGATTTATCTCCAAATTAGTTACACTCATTCTTTCATTTTGATTAAATTGATTAATTTAAAAGAATGTAATTTGAACTTGTGTCATATGAACATGAGTTATGGCTTTTTGGACAAGTGGCATTAGTAAGCCATGGTATTGTAATGAAACCTATTTACATAGCTACAAGGTTGTGGTCTAATGACTGTGTGTGGTGGTTTGGTCCCCACAAGTCCCAAGGTCCATTCTAGGGGAGGGCTATGTACCAACTCTTCCTTAATTCATACAAATATATATATAGTCTATCTTATAAACCAAATAGCCTTTTTCACCGGAATTCACCAAAATCCAGCAATACCATGAAAAACCCTCGGGGTGCTCGAATTATGTAGATTAAACAATTTAAACTTAAGTTTTTAAAATTCTCTGTCATATTTTGATTAAAATTAACTAGAAAAAAATATCGTGAAAAAAGCCATTTCTTCTATAAATTATACCGCGCCTCTATATATATATATATATATATATATATATATATATATATATATATATATATATAATATATATATATATATATATATATATATATAATATATATATATATATATATATATATATATGATAATAATATATAATATTAAAATAAAATTACAATTTAATTTAATTTTTTATGATTTTTTTATAATATTGATAATACAAAATATATAAGTGTTTTTATGTTTATTTGAAAAGATCATTTCCCGTCATCTAATATTTACTAGTCATTTAATTTATATAATTATTTTTGAACTTTTTAAAATCTTTTAATACTTTCAACATTTTCTTATTTAAAATATTTTAAAATTATTATTTAACCCATTTATCCAATTATCTATAAAATTTGTCTTAATATTTTACAAAGATATTATAAAGTTTTTTTTTTTTTTTTTTGACAAATTCGGTTGCTGTATTAATGTCTGAAAAAGATAAGGGAATTCAGTCTCCTTAGATACATTGGATGCCAGTGGTGGACTTGATCAAGAGATTTACAAAAAGGGAATATCTTCTTGATCTTTTTCCTACTGCTTTTGCTACAAACTATGACTTGGCAACTATAGCTTCTTACAAACTTAAACAACAAGAGAAGGCATTTGCAGAACATTTAATCTATGACTATATGACGAATTTGTCTTGCGGTGGACTCCTCTGGCTGCTTGTCCACTCCATCCTGCTTGGCACTCGAAGAACTGGTTGCGACCGAGTTTTTCTTTTCCATCATGTATTGAAGGATAGAAAGTGATTCTTCTGCATGACTACAGCGATTTGAAAGTTGGCGAAACTGTTCTTGCAGAGAGGAAACTCTGTGCAAGAAAAGGTCAATTTCAGCCCTGTATTTTTCGTTCATGATACGGTTCTGGTCATCAATCCTTCGATTCTGATCTTCTAACCGACGATTATGCTCTTCCAGTCTAGATTCTAGGAGCCTCTACTGCTCCTCCAAAATGAATTGTTGAGTTCTAACTTCTTCGAGCTCAGCTTGCAGGTCTGCGTAGTGCATACAATCTTCACTGCGGGCCATAATAGCTATAGAGAGATGGCTTGGGCCTGGACAACGAATATCAAGGGAAAAGGTGGGACGCTCTGCGGCGGTGTGCGTGGAAGCGGTAGAGAGGGTACTGAGGATTCTGTGTGTCATTGCCAAGTCTGAGATTCCAGCAGTAATGAGGATTGCCAAGATGAAGGCCAGGAGAGCTGCGCGGCAGGGCTCCTGAGCGGATTTATAATCGAGGGTGCAGCTGAATAAACGTTGCTAAAGCAGCCGCTCAGAGGGACAGTGATAATGGTCAAAAGAGGCCAATGGCAAGGGATACTGTGAATGCTGGACAAAAAATCCGCAAGCCTGAAGAGAAGGAGGAGACAGAATGTGTCAATAGGAGAGAAAAAAGCGCTGCAAGAGTGATATACCTGGGATCGCTTCGTAGGCACCGAAGGAGAGAGGACTGCGTGCGCAGGCACACAGAGAGCGCAGTGTCTCAAAGGAGCTTCAAAACAGGGAACATACAGCTGAGTGCTGAGAGGCTGGAGGTGAGGGGTTGAAATAGCTCGGTGCGAGGAGAGGGATCAGATTATAGAAGGACAGATCACGGGAAGATTGTTGGGCTGCAAGAGATTCGATTTTAGCCTGCTACCGTATCTTATGCTGCCATCGGTTGGATTGCTGAATTTACTTGAGGAGATTGTTACCTGAAGCTCTGCAAAAGAGCTACAGAGATTCGTCCTGTTGCCAGTTCGCGTCATACCAATCTCGCACGCTTCATCAACGGTGCTGAACAAGACTCTGCTGGTGGATTTTTTCGTCATGGAATAGGTTGACAGCTCTCAGAAGAGTTGCATCTGAGGGTGCCAACATGCCTTCCGCATGCTTTGTTTGCTCTATCGCCCGCCTCCTTATAGAGATTACAGAGGATATGATAAAATTGAATCTCTTCAAATTTCTGAAGAAGGAGCCGGTTACGAGAGATAAATTGCTGCAGTATGGCGTTGGGTGAGTTCTGTTGGTGAATCATTAAGCGAATGATGATTGAGGAATCCCCAAATACCTTAGCTCTTATGATTCCCAGATTGCTCATTTGGATGAGGCCTTGATACAAAGCCAAGGCTTCAACATTGTTATTTGTTCTCTTGCCTAAAATCCATTCATAGTTGAGAATATGCTCCCCATTTTCATCAAGGATAAGACCCCCTGCTCCAGCAAGACCTGGATTTGATTTGGAGGCTCCATCGAAGAAGAGAGAGTGGCAATTGTTCCTCTGTGTCCAAATTTTAAAATCTTGCTCTTGAAGTCTAATTTCCCATGATATGTTCTGCTTTTGGTTCATGTTGCCTTTCATTAAGTTGCCTTGGATATGGTGTTGTCTTTCCAAAATATAGCTGATAAGAGTTCATTCCTCCACTGTGAAATCTGTTGCTTGGATTTTCCCTGTGGTATTTATTGCAATTGCTTCCTGGGCCAGGCTTTTGGCTTTGCTGCAAGTGATTCGAACTTTTGGAGTTTATCTTGGAAATTTTTTTATTATTTCTGGCTAGCCAAATTCACCACAGCAGGGTATGAGGGAGAGTATCCCAGACTCTTTTCGCCAAACTGCTCCTTTTTTCTCTCCAAGGGCAGCTTTTCTTCAACATATAAATTGTTTCGGCTATGCTATGCTGAGGATTCCAAGTTGTGTTGCCAAGGGAGGATAGTTGTCTCCAGCATTCACTGGCAAAGGCGCACTCTACAAATAAATGATGCATTGTTTCTTCAGCGTTGCAGCAGTTGGGACATCTTGAAGGGCCATTGATTCCTCTTTTAATTAAGTTCTCTGTTGTAAGAATTTTGCCTTTTATGAGGAGCCATATAAAAAATTTTATCTTTGGAAGGGCTTCTGTTCTCCAAACAATTTTCCAATGATTCCACAGGGGCATCTGGAAAGTGTTGTTGGAGATATGATGATGGCCTGATTTTATAGTATATATAGATCCTGAGGGGTCCCAACGGTAGCTGTCGATTCCATCTTTTTTAATTGGGGCCCTGTTATGGAGATGCTTCTTGAGGGAAGTGAGGCTGGCTTCTAGAGCTGCAGGGATGTCAGGGAAGGACCAACCCGTCCAAGCATGGGAGAATGGATCCCAGTTGGAGATTTGATCCAGATTGTGAAGGCCTCTGATGTTAAGGAAGTTGATGATGGGAACGACATCCTCATTCGTATTCAAAGGAGGGAGTCCCATGATCTTATCTGAAGCAAAGTTGATGCTTCCCCCCCCCCCCCCCCCCCAAAGAACCTTCGAAGAGTTTTTCTTGAGGATATGAAGGGCTTTCTTGCATAGACACCAGATTTTGGAAGATTCTATGTTGGGTATATTGGAATCAAGAAGATTTTGTTTGGGAGAGTTGAGGTATTTGGTCTCCATAACCTGTTTCCACCAAGCTACGGGTCCAGTAATTAACCTCCAAACCATTTTCACCGTGAAGGCTAAGTTGAGGATTTTTGGGGCTCTGATTCCTAGGCCACATCTGTCTTGAGATTGGATAACATTTTTCCAATTTACCAAGTTGAACCTGCTCTTTTCTTTTTTTCCCCCCTGCCAGAGAAAATGACGGAGGGCGACTTCCAATTTGTGATGGAAAGTGGCGGGAGCCTGATAAAGAGCAAAGCGGTAAAGAGGAAGAGAAGTTATACCTAATTTGAGAAGGATGAGTCTGCCTGCCAGATTGAGCCAGAGTGTCCCCCACTGCTGTATTTTCCTTTTTACTTTGTCGATGATCTCGTTCCAGGTCCCCGCCTTCAGAGGTCCCAAACTCACTGGCATGCCTAAGTAAGAAAAATGTTCCCATTCCATTTTATATGTGACACAAAAAATGCTAGCTATGTTGTGGGCTGCTTGATTTGCTATATTCCATCCATAGACACAGCTTTTTTGAAAATTTACAACCCCTCCTGAGCACTCCATATATTGGTCAAGCAGGTTCTTAAATCGCCTTGCAATAGTTGTCGATGCTCCCCCAATCAAAAGTGTATCATCTGCAAATTGAGAATGATTGATGTTCTTGACTCCGTTTCCATATTTGATTCCGGTTATGAGACCCACCCTTCTGTTATGATCCAAGGCTTTAAGGAAGGATTCTGCCATGAGAATGAAGAGATAAGGGGATAGAGGGCAGCCTTGTCTGAGGCCCGTGGAGGATTGGAAGGCTTCACAGGGGCGGCCATTTATCAGGGGAGAGATCCATGGTCCAGAAATGCAGGCAGCAATGGTATTGATGAAGGAAGAGTCAAAGCCCATCTTTTTTAGGATATTTGAGCTGCTTTGAGGGACAATGAATCAAAGTGTGCACAACAAAACTACTGAGAGGGAGTTGTGGGTGTTTAGATCATGGAGTAGAGGTTTTAGCTGAAGACATGGATATGTGGTCTTGAGTGGCTTAGCAATGAGATTGGTTGGGAGTTCTGGTGGATTGGTGGTGAGCCTGGTGAAGAACAGTTTTTTGTAGGGCAGATTGTTGATCATGGACTTTTGTTGATTTGTCATGGATGGTTAGGACAACTTGAGGGTTTCTTTGTCTTGGATGAGATTACGTTAATCAAGATGGCTTCATGTGATGGAGTACAAAATGGCAGGTTGAGTCTTCATCAGATCGTGGTGTCTCATATCTAAGATTGGAGAGATTTGCATGAGTCGTATTTGGTCCAGGAGGATGAGTGCTTGTAGGACTGAGCTAGTGGAGATCATATAGGCTTAGAGGGAGCTTAGCCTCAGAGGTAGAAATCGTATGGAGGTTTGGGATCTTCAAGTTTAGATGTGATGAGGCAGAGGCACTATCGATATTGTTGGGTTCATTCTACATGGTATGTTGTAGTGATGGATGTCAGATGGGCTAGTGTCATCAGAGATGATGATGGTTACTTCCTAGTCTTGGAAGTACCTCCCTCCCTAAGAGGGAGTATCATTTTTTGGTAGCTTGGGAGGTACTCCAAGCCTGGAGGATCGAGGGTTTGTAGGAAGGAGCTCCACAGCTGGCCTTGTGAGCTTGAAATCCAAGCTTGGGGTTTTGCACCCACTAATGTTGGGGACAAAACTATGTAGATATTTCGACATGTGATGGATGAGGATGATAGTAGTTGTTGAGGCGAATCCAATGCAATGAAAATCATTGAATGTGGAGGTCTACAAGTGAAGATATTAATTTTTATGTGTTATGGTGGGAAAGGATAGACATAAAGGCACGTCGATCTTGTGTTAGAGGTCCCCTTTAGAGGGTTGTTCAATCCCCGCATGAAGCATATAAATAGAGGCCTTGTGAGACCTCATAAAGACTCATAAAGACACATCCTAAGTGCATCCACGTCAAAGAAATAGATCTGAAATTGGAAGTGAGCTAGATGCAAGACATAAGAGTGAGGAGCACATGACTTTGGGTTTGCTTTAGGGTGTGGATTTATAAGCATAAGAGCCACAACTCTGAGCCATATTGCAGGACACATGGGAAGTGGTTTAGGGAAGTCTAACTCATGAAATGAAGTGTGAGCTCCCTTGAGAGTCAGTCACAAATCAGAGGTAAGTATTGGGATGTTTTGTGCTATTTATGAGTGGGTATTGTCATTGTTCTAGGCCATAGGGTTAGGCTACTACAACAGTGAGTTTCGAAGGTTTGTTGAGAGGGCTGAGAGGGCTAGCGAGATCCTCTCTCCTAGCTGTAGCAATCAAAAGAAGATCGTAGCCCAAACAATGGTATACTCCTTTACTAGAGGGCATTTTTATGTTGTTGTTTTGGATATAGTATAGTAGGGTATCTTAAGAAGCCTTCCAATATCTAATACAATGCTTAAGGAGCTTAGAGTGGACAACAAAGGTGGCATCCCAATTGGTGAAGAAGATACAGTGATTGGAGCAAGGATTTAAGGTTGTTGGCGTGCCCTAACCAAACTACAAGAAGCACAAATCCCAAGGTAAGGAGGCAACAACAAGTTTGTGGTTGCAGATGACTCCTTGGTGATAGTAGGATGCTAGGTGGATGGTAGTCCTAGATTATGACAATTGAAGGACATCTTAAGGAGAAGATTACATCAACAGATTATGTGTCATATCAAGATGAGCAACAGAAGGTTGCAGATTAGGAATGTCTATCCTCTTGATTTGATGTGACTTGCAGGTGGATGGTGTCCTTGAAGAGGCAGATTTGAGGAGTCTATTAGCATCCATGTGTAAGAGTCTCCTAGATGTTTGGATGCCCTAACTAGGAGCATATGCTACAACAAGGATTGGTCACTCGTGGTTTGTTGTAGGGCAGTGTGAGAGGGGACCAACTGTGAACGTGGATTGGGCATTTATGGTAAGACTGAATCGCTCCTCTGGCCAACTGTGTTAAGCCTACCTGGCTGAGTAGGATGGCGTGGCTCTTCGTGAGCCTCTTCTGCCTCTGCACTGGCCCTCTCTTTGGCTCGAAATGATGATGCAGACCCTCTACATCACTCCTTCTCTGGTGCTTTCTACTTAGAAGAAACTCTGTCTCTCGGGACAGCTGCAAATGCCTCTGATTAGGCTGGTGCCTTCAGTTCTCCCTTGATTTGCAATGCTCTAAAACCATGTTGATTTTTCTTAATCTAACACACCAGAAATTCCTACTGCATTATCTGGTTTATTTCACCTACTTGTTTATTCCTTAACAAGTTATTTAACCATATAAATACTGAAAATAAACACAAATGCAGTCTTAACTTATATACAGATCATCAACTCAAATAATAGACAAACACACAAGGGACACCGTTATTTTTAGACAATCTTCCTCGGAAAAACCTAGCTTGGGAAAACCAATGCAACAGTTTTGAGGGTTTTATTATTAAGCAGCTTTCTTGAGTACAACTATGGTGCCAAATTGGTTCACCCAACAGAGATTTCTATCTGGCAGTAATACCTTTCTTCGAAAGCAAATATTCCGCAAGTATGCCCCACAAAATCCTTCCAACACTTCTCCAAGGCCTTGCATCATCCCTTCTAGCCTCTACGTAGCTCTAGAACCCCCTTGCGTCAACCCTTTGCCTCTCTGCGTTAGCTCTCTGGCCTTCTACGTCACCCACGCAGGCCCTGCTAACCTCTACGCAATCTATGTGGCCTTCTGCGTGGCTCCTGCTATCTCTGCATAGCCTCCTCAATCACTTCGTTGGCCCTCTAACGTTATCTATGCCTCTCTACTATTTACTCACTGCCCCTTGCTGCAACTCAGATCACTTGTTCGAATTTTCTCAGCAAACCTCACTCCAAAAAATCAAACTAACTGATCAATCTTGGTGTATCTCCAACTAACCCTCAACCTTCCTCTTATACTTTTCCTGTTGAGTCTTCAACACCCAAGATTAAGTCTCTAATAAACGACTAAGATTAGATTTGGCTTCATCCATGTCATTTAGAACATTCTCACCCAATTTTATATTAATACCCATTAATATTTTAGTTTTCGTAAGTTTAGGCTTAGGAACTCCATTAAAAGTATTAATTATTTTAATATCTCTCAAACCAGGTGGAATTTCCCCAAACCATTTTTGTGTCTTGGAGATCTCATGTGCTTTAGCCTCTCCACCAATTTTTATTGCTAGAGCACATTCGATGCTACCACAAATCAACACTAGGTATAGGGTACGACCGAGAGGAGTTGAGAGAGTCAACTACATCATCCAGATGGCCATAGTATCTTGTTGAGGGTAGATTGGTTGTCGATGGACCGACACCAAGCCCCAGCTTTGTATTCTTGTACTAGTGGATATTTGAGGGTGATTATCCATGGTACAGGAGCCCTAAACTGTTGTATTTTATGTTGATTAATATATCGGAGTTGGGTTGAAAAATGTTAAAATTTGTTTATATTTTGTGCACGCGTCATTTACTGTTGTTTATATTTGGTGTGCAAAGTAGTTTCGTTGTGATTCTTGGTTTGGTAGCGTCAGAGATTTAGGATTCTATCTTGGACACCAAGATCGTGGAAAAGCAACAAAATGATGAGTGGAAAATGCAAATAGATAATAAGTGCATGCTAACAAGGTTATGCCCTACACATGCATTCTAACTAATAAACTATTCAAAACATTGATTTAAACAACACACTAGGGGGAAGGAAAGCATTTCTTTATTGAATAAATAGAGAGGTGATAAACTAAATTATATCATATAGAAGAAGCTTACAAAAGTGCTCTCCATCATTCTTCATGGGAGGGTTTATTGTGTCCTTTGATGGGTTCTCTCTAATGTGAAAGAAAACATGCATTACTTCCCCTTATGTAAAGCAAATTTTGTGATTTGATGCTTGAGGATTCTTCACTCTTTGTCAAAATATCAACAACATAACCTTAGCACACAAATGCATTAGTAAATGGATGGATAAGGCTTATATTTATAGGCCATAATTGAGCTTGGAAGAAAACGATTCCAATGTGAACACCCATGGTTGATTAGTTATGGGTATCCATGTGTCTAATTAACCTCCAAGGAGGGAAAAGTACCCTCATTGATGAAGAATGTTGGTTGGAATAATCTTGTGTTCATTGACCATGCTTTCAAGTTGACCATTGACATTAATGGGTTGTGTAATTTCTTAAACCACGCTACTACGAGATCCAGATGGGTATTAAAATCCTTCCAACACAATCATACAACTGATAGGGGTTAGGCCATAACCCTTTTGATGGTCAGCCTAAGGTATGTTTGGTATTTGTGACATACTAGCATATAAAGCATGCATTTGAAATCCATTAGATAGGATTAATGTTGGTTTGGGATGTTTCCTACTAAAATCACTTAGATATCACAGGGTGGATACAATTGATGTGGTAATAATGGCTCCAAAATATTGCACACAAATCCCAAATGTATTGCTAATGCATTCAAAAGTTCTTTCTTCTACAACTCTAATGGTAATTAACACATTCATAGATAGGCTAAAGTTTTAGAGAAATTTTAATTTATGACGTATATTGCCCAAACAACATTTTATTCCTAGTTGGCCACAAGCTTAAAATATTACAGATGACAACATCCTTATTCATATATTGGAAGATCTCCCCCACCATGGAAGATATTATCTCCTATGCATGGTTTTTTGGGCCTTTTTCTAGGTTGGCCCCAAGTTTATTTGGAAAATGGTTTCCCCTCTTTCTTAATCTCTCCAAAATAATTTCTTTGGGTGCAACCCTGAAATATGGTTGAGACAAGCAAGGACAACCCCCTTGGGAGGCCATGGGATTAAAAATACCTCTTTTTATTACCACTGTTTTCAACTTCACTAATATTGCTCCTTTGAGATTTTATAACTTATATGAATATTAATGTTGGATGAATTTGTTGAATGTTATATATATATTTTGTAACTAGGTTGAGCCTAGGTCGGGGATAGCTTGTCTATTGGATGGAAGAATGATTTACCGACACTGGGATGCTATCGCCAGGATTCTGTGAAACTTGGTCGAGCTTAGATACCTCTTCTGAAAGTTTAATTCCCCCAAAATAGCTTTTGTCCTCAACCTCTCTCCATGAGATTTGAACCTAAGACTTGGTGAGGAGTAAACCCTGCTCAAACCAACTAATCTATTCCTCATAAATGTTGAATATTACTATAACTCATATTAATAGAATTAAATGAATGTGATTTAATTTTTTAATTATAATTTAAACTAAATTAATTAAATTTCATATTAATATAATATATGATATAATTAAAATAAAGAATAAAAATAGTTTTTTAATTAAATTAAATTACTTAATATAAATTAAATTAAATGATTTCAAATTGATTACTTGAAATGATTGAAATTTAGTTTTTTCATGATGAGCAAAATTTTTGATTAAAATATCACATATTTATAATTTTCACGTTGTCTATTTAAAAATAGATAAACATTAACCATTAATTGTAATTGTAAAACTCAAATACCTTATGTAAAAGACATTTAAATTGTATGCCATTTTTACAATATAGGACTCACATTACCTACACCACTAATGGCCACTAGTAAATCTCTCATACATATTTATCACGAATCACACTCATTGTGAATCTTAAACTATGTAATGCAATACATACTTTTAAGGCAAGGTTTCGTCATATTTCACTAGGCCTCCATGATCTTTTATAGATACCTAGTGATCAAGTTTGATTCCGTCAACATGTAAAAGATAATTAATTGTACAATCAACATGTGAAAAGAGAATTAAAATGTATGCCATTTTTTATAAAGTTTGATTCTATCATGATGTAAAAGATAGTTAAATACAGTATGATATTTTTACAATATAGACACATTATTTACACCACTAATGGCCTACCACTAAATCTCCCATACATATTTATCACCAATCACATACTCATTATGAATCCTAAACTATGTAATGCACTATATATCTTTAAATGCAAATTTTCATCACATTCAACTAGGTTGATAATGAAATAACATGTCATTTCTATCAAGTTTGATTTAATCAACATGTAAAATATAATTAAATTGTATGGCAGTTTTATAATGTAGAACTCAAATTATTTACACCATTAATGGCCCACTAGTAAATCTCGTATACATGTTTATCACCAATCACATAGTCACTCTGAATTTATTTATTTATTATTTTATTTTTTTTTTTATTATTTTATATATATATATATATATATATATATATATATATAATATATATATATATATATATATATATATATATATATATATATTTGACTAATTCTATTAATCAAAAATATGGTACAAGATGATAAAATCAAAAGAGACAGAAGACCAGCAATCGAAAATGATAGGACTATCAACCTTGGTTCCGGAGAAGGAGCCCATCGTTTGGGCTTAGGCTTGGAGAGGTTATCCTTATTCTTTTTTGCCGGGAGAGATGGGAAGGTGTTCTGCAGATGCCCGGATTGGTGGCAAAGGTGGCAACGGAATGCAGTATTTTCGTAATCCAGTGTCTAGGTCCAAACAAAGTCATTTATCTTGAGATTGATTTGGTCTGGAAGTCCTTTGCTCAAACTTAACTCCGCACATATTCTAGCATATGTGTAGAGACCTTTATTTTCCCGCCAGTAATCTCCCATAATGAAACTGCCTAAGGTGTTTCCTATAGCTTTATAGACTGCAACATGCCATAAGTGGGCAGGTAAGTTTGGAAGCCTGATCCATATAGGTGTCCTGGTAATGACAGCAGTGGCTGGATCAAAATCTGGGAACCAAGGAGTCAAGAAGAGCCCTGTAGTTCCCATGAACCAAGGGCCTTCTTCTAAAGCCTTTTCATAATGCTTATTGTCATCAAATAAAACAATGAAGTATCCTTTTGAACAGAAACTGATCTTGCAATGATGAGTCCAGTTTACATGGATCCATGCATAGAGATCTTGAGATCATGGCCACAGTCCGTTAAACCTGCAAATGATGGCTCTTTCTGCAAATTCTTGAAATTGGTTTACAAGACCTTCATGGGTGATTTCAACAGAGGGAACTTCCTCTATCTTGTTAACCAAAAAAGGCTTAGGTTTAAGGGCTTCCGGGTTTTGGGGTTCTCAGAGTGTAGTGCATCTTTGTAAGAGAAAGGAGGAGCAGAGGATGACTGTCCCACTGCACCTCCTCTCAAACGAAGGTTTAACACCAAAGAACTATTTTTGGTAATGTTGTAAGAAGAGAGGGGAAGGAGGTCTTCAAGTTGTTTACCTTGATAGTGAAGTCTTTGAAGGTCTGAAGGGATCCCAATCTGCCGATCTAGATCCAATTTGAGATCCAGCACCAAATCTGAAGAACTGACCCATTGCAGGATGGTTCTGCCTGAAGGTTGAGAAATTTTGATCTAAAAGGAGTCAAAGAAGTGCCTAGACACAGTGCTAGGGCCTATTGTGCGTCTGAGAGCGGATCTATTATGGCAATGATGGGGAAAGGTTTCCTCCTGGTCAGGCCAGAGGAAGGTCCCCATGGCGTAGCTCCACTTGAACTCCACATCTCCTCTGATGGGCAAACCATATTCTTGAAAAAGATTATCGAGCTGCCACTCGGGCATCAATTGGAAATCGGCCTTGGAATACTAAGGATACTGCACAGGCAACTGAAACACGCAAGGGCTGTCTCCTCCTCCATTTCTTGAAGGAGTATTCCCATCTTCATTTCCATTTAAGGACCCTGAAAAGGCTTTTCCCATGCCAGCGCCTTGGCTTCGGCCTCTAAGTCAGTTGGACTCCTTTCCCATCGCGGTAGTTTCTTGCGTATATGTTCCAATGAGTAGACGCGCCAGAGTCCGCTGCTGCCCCCCATATGTTTTTTCTTTCCATTTTCAGGGTACCATCGCTCTGTTACAGGCATTTTGGCAGGAAAATTTGGCGCACTCTCCACAACTCTGCTCCGCTTTTGAAGCATAAGCACTATTATCATAGTCACTCTGAATTTTTAGATGCAAGGTCTCATGAGATTTAACTAGGTCTCCGTGAACTTTTATAGACACCCAACTATTTAGTGATAAAGTTTGATTCATCAACATTTATGACATGGTTTTTGCTAAATTACAAAATAATTTATTTTTTAGATTTAAATTGTGTGTTGTTTATAAGTGAGATTTAAAAAAAAAAAAAAATAGTTTATTTTTCGATCTAACTTGTCTAAAATCTGATAGGGATTCATTGAAATCATTAATTTGATGGATGGATTCTTCACAACCAAAGTGCCCTAAAGGTTTTTGAAGGCATTGAATCCATATATGCAGTCAAAAACCTTGTGTAAACAGCACAGATCAAAATTTCACCACAAACGTTTTTTGCTAGATTCTAACCATCAATCCACCAAAAACTCCAAAAAGTCTCACATATAAACAAATTCTTTAAATTGATCTATGGTCATTTATTATTTATATATTCAAGGAAAACCATGCCACCTAGAATTACACATTGGTGTTCCATAAGGGGGCAAGCTTTCACTCCTGCCAAATGTCTTTGGGTCTTGGGTCGTTAACCTGTTTTCGTACATCCGAGAAAGATGAGAGCTTAGCCAAGTAGAAATAGTTTTAGGGCATACTCCAGGCTTAACTTTATTACACTAATTATATGTAATTATATAGCTTGAGTGTGCCTAATGGTTAAGAGCATGTGATTCCTCTCAGAGGTTCAAAACCATAGGAGGGTAGAGTATGTATGCCTTTGTAGACCTAACAGTGAAATCGATGCGCGGAGGTGGGTCTCTTGTCCCATAAACAAGGGGGTCTCATACACCAATTTGGTGTCTGGCTTGGCCATGACCTTCAAATTGGATAATGATAATAATAATAATACTATATATTTATTTTTTTATTAAAAAAATTAAATTATTTTAATTAAGGATTTTGTTACATAATGGTTATAAATACGAGTAGTCTTTAAGTGCAACCTTGTGGAAAGTTTTCTGGTTTATTTTCTGATCTTATTGGTCTAGAATCTCGTAGAGTTTCACTGAAATCACAAGTTTGACAAGTGAACTCTTCACAATCAAAGTGCCCCAAGAGTTTTTGTGAGTGTTGAATCCATATATATAGTCAAAAAACGAGTTTAAACAACAAAAATCAAGATTTGACCATAATTTTTTTAGTCTCATTCCAACCATAAATATGCTACAAAAACTCCAAAAAGTTGCACTTAAAAACTACTATATTATTGAAAATAAAAATCGATTATTAATGCTTAGTGAAATTTTTAATTTTTAATTTAATTTAACTATTTTTTTTCTACCATAAATAATAACAAGATAAATTAATATTCTTTCTATATGAACAAATTTTTATCTTCAATTATTTATTATTATTATTATTAAAAATGTTATTATTTTTAATTAACAAATAATTTGTATAAATTTTCATTTAAAATTCAAATTCAAAATATAAAACAATAAATATTATCACTAATATCTATTCTAATTCTTTAATTTACAATTTTGAAGGAAAAAATTGTTTCTATGTAGATTTAAAAATGTACCTACCAAAACACAAAATAAACATGAATGAATGATATTTTAAGGTCCACAAGACTAAAAATAGCCTATGGGACCACCAACCTCTCTACGCATTTTGTAATTCAATCATTTTCTTTTTCAAATTGATGATTAGTTGACCCAACCTTCTAAGAATCCCCTTGCTAAAAAGACAATTCCAAGGGACGGATGCTAACATATTGCCATAACAAGGGACCGATGCTAACATATTGCCATAAATATCTTTGATGTCTCTGAAAGCATCACATTCTAAAATGACGGTTTTTTTTTTTTTTTTTTTTTTTTTTTTTTTTTTTTTTTTCACTAATTCCATTGCCCCAAACATGCAAAATATACACACCCATTCTTCTCAAGCTTCTTTAGGTCTTTTCACTGTCATGTTTCACACCAAAGTTTATGTGAGTTAGTTCTTAATTGAGTAATAAGAATCCTGGCCCTCCACAGAGTGCTAGCTCCAATGTACTATTTTTAATGGAGATCAAAAGTGGTGTTGAATTCCTCAATACCATACTTCTTCTTTTTACCTGACTCTTTTCCCCGTATACGTTTGAGAAACTTCTCCATAACAAAATTATTTAACTCCTTGCTATTTGTGAGACATGCATTGAGGTAGATATTCCATGTTTATTTCAGAGTAAGGTTTCCATAATTTTAATTTAATTATTAATAATTATTATGTGGATGCTAGAGATTTAACCTCCATAGAATATTCTTATTAGTAATTACAAATCAAAGTTTGAGATTTATCTCCAAATTAGTTACACTCATTCTTTCATTTTGATTAAATTGATTAATTTAAAAGAATGTAATTTGAACTTGTGGCATATGAACATGAGCTATGGCTTTTTGGACAAGTGGCATTAGTAAGCCATGGTATTGTAATGAAACCTATTTACATAGCTACAAGGTTGTGGTCTAACGACTGTGTGTGGTGGTTTGGTCCCCAAAAGTCCCAAGGTCCATTCTAGGGGAGGGTTATGTACGAACTCTTCCTTAATTCGTACAAATATATATATAGTCTATCTTATAAACCAAATAGCCTTTTTCACCGGAATTCACCAAAATCCAGCAATACCATGAAAAACCCTCGGGGTGCTCGAATTATGTAGATTAAACAATTTAAACTTAAGTTTTTAAAATTCTCTGTCATAATTTGATTAAAATTAACTAGAAAAAAATATCGTGAAAAAAGCCATTTCTTCTATAAATTATAGACCCGCCTATATAATATATATATATATTATTATATATATTATATTATAGGATCTTTTCAAATAAACATAAAAACACTTATATATTTCATTACATATTAAAAAATCATAAAATTAATTAATTGTAATGTTTTTTAAATTATTATTATTATTCATTATATATATATATTATATATATATATATATAACTATATTTATTATATATATATAAATATTATATATATATATTAATGTATATATAATTTAATAAAAATTACCAATTAATTAATTATTTATTTGATTTTTAATATTTGATAATTGCAAAATATATAAGTGTTTTTTCATGTTATGAAAAAGATCATTTCCATCGTCAATATTTACTAGTCATTTAATTTATATAATTATTTTTGAACTTTTTAAAATCTTTTAATACTTTCAACATTTTCTTATTTAAAATATTTTAAAATTATTATTTAACCCATTTATCCAATTATCTATAAAATTTGTCTTAAAATTTTACAAAGATATTATAAAGTTTTTTTTTTTTTTTTTTTGACAAATTCGGTTGCTGTATTAATGTCTGAAAAAGATAAGGGAGTTCAGTCTCCTTAGATACATTGGATGCCAGTGGCGGACTTGATCAAGAGATTTACAAAAAGGGAATATCTTCTTGATATTTTTCCTACTGCTTTTGCTACAAACTATGACTTGGCAACTATAGCTTCTTACAAACTTAAACAACAAGAGAAGACATTTGCAAAACATTTAATCTATGACTATATGACGAATTTGTCTTGTGGTGGACTCCTCTGGCTGCTTGTCCACTCCATCCTGCTTGTCACTCGAAGAACTGGTTGCGACCAAGTTTTTCTTTTCCATCATGTATTGAATGATAGAAATTGATTCTTTTGCATGACTACAGCGATTTGAAAGTTGGCGAAACTGTTCTTGCAGAGAGGAAACTCTGTGCAAGAAAAGGTCAATTTCAGCACTGTATTTTTCGTTCATGATACGGTTCTGGTCTTCAATCCTTTGATTCTGATCTTCTAACCGACGATTATGCTCTTCCAGTCTAGATTCTAGGAGCCTCTGTTGCTCCTCCAAAATGGACTGCTGAGTTCTAACTTCTTCGAGCTCACGTTGCAGGTCTGCGTAATGCAGACAATCTTCACTGCGGGCCATAATAGCTATAGAGAGATGGCTTGGGCCTGGACAACGAATATCAAGGAAAAAGGTGGGGCGCTCTGCGGCGGTGTGCGTGGAAGCAGTAGAGAGGGTACTGAGGATTCTGTGGGGCGCTGCCAAGTTTGAGATTCCAGCAGTAATGAGGATTTTCGAGATGAAGGCCAGGAGAGCTGCGCGGCAGAGCTCCTGAGCGAATTTATAATCGAGGGTGCAACTGAATAAACGCTACTAAAGCAGCCGCTCAGAGGGACAGTGATAATGGTCAAAAGAGCCTTGCCAATGGCAAGGGATACTGTGAATGCTGGACAAAAAAGCCGCAAGCCTGAAGAGAAGGAGGAGACAGAATGTGTCAATAGGAAAGAAAGAAGTGTTGCAAGAGTGATATACCTGGGATCGCTTCGTAGGCATCGAAGGAGAGAGGACTGCGTGCGCAGGCACACAGAGAGTGCAGCGTCTCAAAGGAGCTTCAAAATAGGGAACATACAACTGAGTGCTGAGAGGCTGGAGGTGAGGGGTTGAAATAGCCTGGTGTGAGGAGAGGGATCGGATTATAGAAGGACAAATCACGGGAAGATTCCTGGGCTGCAAGAGATTCAATTTTAGCCTGCTACCATATCTTATGCCGTCGTCGGTTGGATTGCTGATTTTACTTGAGGAGATTGTTACCTGAAGCTCTGCAACAGAGCTACAGAGATTTGTCCTATTACCAGTCCGCGTCATACCAATCTCGCACGCTTCATCAACGGTGCTGAACAAGACTCTGCTGGTGGATTTTGTCGTCATGGAATAGGTTAATAGCTCTAAGAAGAGTTGCATCTGAGGGTGCCAACATGCCTTCCGCATGCTTTGTTTGCTCTATCGCCCGCCTCCTTATAGAGATTACGGAGGATATGATAAAATTGAATCTCTTCAAATTTCTGAAAAAGGAGCTGGTTACGAGAGATAACTTGCTGCAGTATGGTGTTGGGTGAGTTCCGTTGGTGAATCATTAAGCGAATGATGATTGAGGAATCCCCAAATACCTTAGCTCTTTTGATTCCCAGATTGCTCATTTGGATGAGGCCTTGATACAAAGCCAAGGCTTCAGCATTGTTATTTGTTCTCTTGCCTAAACTCCATTCATAGTTGAGAATATGCTCCCCATTTTCATCAAGGATAAAACCCCCTGCTCCAGCAAGACCTGGATTTGATTTGGAGGCTCCATCGAAGAAGAGAGAGTGGCAATTGTTCCTCTGTGTCCAAATTTTAAAATCTTGCTCTTGAAGTCTAATTTCCCATGATCTGTTCTGCTTTTGGTTCATGCTGCCTTTCATTAAGTTGCCTTGGATACGGTGTTGTCTTTCCAAAATATAGTTGATAAAAGTTTGTTCCTCCACTATGAAATCTGTTGCTTGGATTTTCCCTGTGGTATTTATTGCAATTGCTTCCTGGGCCAGGCTTTTCACTTTCCTGCAAGTGATTCGAACTTTTGGAGTTTTATCTTGGAATTTTATTTTTATTTTTTATTATTATTTATTTATTTATTTTTTTATTAATTAATTAATTAATTAATTTATTTATTTTTTTTTTTTTTTTTTATTTTTTTATTTATTTTTTTTTTTTTATTTATTTTTTTTTTTATTTTTTTATTTATTTATTTTTTTTTTTTTTTTGGCTAGCCAAATTCGCCACAACAGAGTATGAGGGAGAGTGTCCCAGACTCTTTTCGCCAAACTGCTCCTTTTTTCTCTCCAAGGGCAGCTTTTCTTCCAGATATAAATTGTCTCGGCTATGCTATGCTGAGGATTCCAAGTTGTGTTGCCAAGGGAGGATAACTGTCTCCAGCATTCGCTGGTAAAGGGGCACTCTACAAATAAATGATGCATTGTTTCTTCAGTGTTGCAGCAGTTGGGACATCTTGAAGGGCCGTTGATTCCTCTTTTAATTAAGTTATTTGCTGTAAGAATTTTGCCTTTTAAGAGGAGCCATATAAAAATTTTTATCTTTGGAAGGGCTTCTGTTCTCCAAACAATTTTCCAATGATTCCATAGGGGCATCTGGAAAGTGTTGTTGCATATATGATGATGGCCTGATTTTATAGTATATATAGATCCTGAGGGGTCCCAACAGTAGCTGTCGATTCCATCTTTTTTAATTGGGGCCATGTTATGGAGATGCTTCTTGAGGGAAGTGAGGCTGGCTTCTAGAGCTGCAGGGATGTCAGGGAAGGACCAACCCGTCCAAGCATGGGAGAATGGATCTCAGTTGGAGATTTGATCCAGATTGTGAAGGCCTCTGCTGTTAAGGAAGTTGATGATGGGAACGACATCCTCATTCGTATTCAAAGGAGGGAGTCCCATGATCCTATCTGAAGCAAAGTTGATGCTTTCCTCCCCCAGGAACCTTCGAAGAGTTTTGCTTGAGGATATGAAGGGCTTTCTTGCATAGACGCCAGATTTTGGAAGATTCTCTGTTGGGTATATTGGAATCAAGAAGCTTTTGTCTGGGAGAGTTAAGGTATTTGGTCTCCATAACCTGTTTCCACCAAGCTATGGGTCCAGTAATTAACCTCCAAACCATTTTCACCCCGAAGGCTAAGTTGAGGATTTTTGGGGCTCTGATTCCTAGGCCCCCTCTGTCTTGAGATTGGATAACATTTTTCCAATTTACCAAGTTGAACCTGCTCTTTTCTTTCTTTCCCCCCTGCCAAAGAAAATGACGGAGGTCGACTTCCAATTTGTGATGGAAAGTGGCGGGAGCCTGATAAAGAGCAAAGCGGTAAAGAGGAAGAGAAGTTATACCTGATTTGAGAAGGATGAGTCTGCCTGTCGGATTGAGCCAGAGTGTCCCCCACTGCTGTATTTTCCTTTTTACTTTGTCGATGATCTCGTTCCAGGTCTTCGCCTTCAGAGGTCCCAAACTCACTGGCATGCCTAAGTAAGAAAAATGTTCCCATTCCATTTTATATGTGACACCAAAAATGCTAGCTATGTTGTGGCCCGCTTGATTTGCTATATTCCATCCATAGACACAACTTTTTTGAAAATTTACAGCCCCTCCTGAGCACTCCATATATTGGTCAAGCAGGTACTTAAATCGCCTTGCAATAGTTGTCGATGCTCCCCCAATCAAAAGTGTATCATCTGCAAATTGAGAATGATTGATGTTCTTGACTCCGTTTCCATATTTGATTCCGGTTATGAGATCCACCCTTTTGTTATGATCCAAGGCTTTACTGAAGGATTCTGCCATGAGAATGAAGAGATAAGGGGATAGAGGGAAGCCTTGTCTGAGGCCCCTGGAGGATTGGAAGGCTTCACAAGGGCGACCATTTATCCTGGGAGAGATCCATGGTCCAGAAATGCAGGCAGCAATGGTATTGATGAAGGAAGAGTCAAAGCCCATCTTTTTTAGGACAACGAATAAGAAGGAATGCCTTACTCGATCAAAGGCATTTGCTAAATCGAGTTTTAGCACAAATCCTTTCTCCTGCCTGGAGAGGCTTGAGTGGATGGCTTCTTGAACCAAAATTATGGAGTCATGAATATGTCTATTAGATATAAATCCACCTTGATTTTCAGATATCAGAGATGGAAGAGAAGGCTTGAGTCTCATGGCTAAAATTTTTGTGAAAATTTTGTAAGAGGAGTTGCAGAGGGATATGGGCAGAAATCTGGAGAAGGAGGTGGGCCTATTCTCTTTGGGTATGAGTGCAAGGAAGGTGGAGTTGGTGAATCCTCCCATTTTTCCTTTTTTTTGCACCCATCTGAGCATTTTTGTTAAATCTTTCTTGATCAGACTCCAGAACTCCCTATAGAAGCAAATGGGAAATCCGTCAGGCCCAGGCGCCTTGTCTGGTTGTAGAGTCCAGATTGTTCTTTTGATCTCCTCTTCATCAATTTCACGGTTTAGTGTGTCATTCAGCTCCTTGGTGACGCCCTTAGGTAGATACTGTAGCAAGTCAGAGTAATCTTCCACTCCTTGGGTTTCAGTGAGAATATCCTTGTAGTGGGTGGAAGCGGCCTTCTTTATGTCCTCTTGATTGCTGTACCTGTTCCCTTCATTGTCGATGATTGAGTTGACATTATTCCTGATCTTACGAGCAGTGGCTTGTTTGTGGAAATAGGTTGTGTTTTTGTCTCCTCCCTGCAACCATAATTGCCTGGATTTGGTCCTCCATTTAATTTCTTCCTCTCTGTTGACATGCATAAGCTGCTCATGCAATGCGTTCTCCTGGTCTTTGTATTGTTGGGAGAGACCGTGATCCTATATCTGTGTTTGCACCTCTTCTAAAGCTTTCTTGACTTTCTTTTTTGTCTCCTCTGGTTCCTGATAGCTGTCTCTGGCCCAATCTTTAAGAGCTCTCTTGACATTCTTGATTTTAGTCTCCAATATGTAACTTGGCGACCCCTCTACATGCTGTCTCCATGCAATTTCGACAATCACTCTGACTGTAGAATTTCGGGTCCATAACAGGCTAAATTTAAAGGGGATCGGTCCAAGAGGTCGATGAGACTCCAACGTTAGAGAGACAGGGTAATGATCGGAGGCAGAGGTGCTAAGAATGCTGGTGTATCCTACAACAAAGGAAGAAAGGAAGGATATGTTCACCAGAAATCTGTCCAGGCGCTCCATGATGTTGCTAGCTCCCATTCTTCGGTTGCTCCAAATATACCTGCAATTTTTTGGAATTATATCCACCAACTCATTCTCCTGTATAATTGCTTCCAGGTGATTTCTAAAAGGGTCATGAGTAAAGTTTCCTCCTCTTTTTTCATTAGCATGCAGAATCAGGTTAAAGTCTCCTGCAATTATAAGATTTGTGGTGCTTTCGCTTTCAATGCTTTCCTTCAAGTTGTCCCATCAGATTTCCTTTTCTCTGTAGTGATTGGGAACATATACATTGTATATGACTACACTCCTATCCCCCGTTCTGCTATCAAGTTTGGTTCTGATCCAATTTTGGTTGATGATAGCAGAGTCACAAATCCATATATGGCTATCCCAAATGGTAACTATCCCTCCAGAGGCTCCTCTGGAGCTGCTGATTACTCCTAAGTATTGCTTCTGCTGGTCAATAATCTTTTTCATTTCTCGCTGATCTTGTTTTGTCTCTTGGACCAGCATTATTTCAGGTTTCTCATTATGAAGAAGGTCTCTCAGGGCTGTTATTTTAGAGGGGTGCCCTAAACCCCCACTATTCCATGAAAGAACTTTCATCATGATGCATTAGGCGTGCGAAGAGGTGCTCGCCTCTCAGGATCTTTCCCTGTTGCTTCTTTCTCGTGGTGTCCAATAATGAAGGATTCCATTGGAGTTTGAAAGCCCATTGCTATGTCCTTCTGAGCATTTTCATCTCTATGCTGCTTGGCCGATTTTCTGCCTGGACCTGGTTTCTTATGAACATCACTTGTGGTTCCGTGCTCTTTGGAGGAACTTCTAGTAGATCTGGAAGGGGGTGCCTCAAGGGAGGGTTGAGAAGTGGTTAATGGGTGTTGAGGGGGTTCGGGTGGCTCCGAGGAGGGGGTTTCGGGCAGGGGATCTTTCGTGGATAGGATAAGAAAGGGGTTGGAGGAGGAAGGGATTGGTGGATCTTGGGAGAGGCCAGAGGGGAGGGGAGAAGGGGAAGGAGGACGCTGGGCGGAAGATCCAGGGATGTCAAGATTTGGTGCAGGTTTAGAAGGGGGGTTAGATTTCTTTTTTTTTAACAAGCTCCCAATGTCCATCTTGCTCATCATTCTCAATATTAGTGATCTTAGTGCATCTATTCGCAAAGTGCCCATATTCATGACATACCTTACATTTGAATGGGATCTGCTCGTAGTCCAGCTGCTAAATGTGACTCCAGTCATCCACTTTTAACTTAATAGCTTCAGGTAGTCCTTTCCCTAGATCCACCTCAACACATATCCTTGCACAGGCCTGCATATTGTCCTTGGGTTCGCTTCTATCAATGTATTTGCCTACCGCATTTCCTATTGCCTTGACCGACTCGTCTCCCCAGCAATGTAGCGGAAGATGGGGAAGACGAACCCAAACTGGAACAACATTGGGGATATCCAGCTCCGGATCAAAATCAGGAGTCCATTTATTGAGGTAAAGGCCTCTTGAGTCCATGAAGTAAGGCCCGTTTCTGAAGATTAGATCCTTGTCTGCTTTGGATTCAAAATGAAATGTGTAATAGCCTTTCCCACAAAATCTTATTGATATTTTTCTGGGGATTTTATCAGATCAGTTGCGTTCGACCCATCTTTGCACAATTCTTGGTGATGGCCATAATCCAGTAAATTGTCCAATAAGTCCTTTCTCGGCCAGAGAGAGAGCTGCCATGCGAGGAAGTGTTGGTGGAAGCTGTACTTCCTGAAGAATGTCAAGTTTCTTTACAAATTTCGAAATTGCAGGTTTAGGGTGCAGAGGAGGGAGGGATTTTACCAGATCTGAGAAAGCTTTCTTAGGATCCTCTTGAGAAGAGTCCGGATGGGCCATGGCTGGGGCCAAGGCCCAGAACGCTGCAGTCCAATCCGCTGAGCAGGGTTATGGGTTCGCGCGCAGGTCGTCGCCGCGCAGGTCCGCCTTTCGCCTTCCCTATTGATAATAAGAAACATTACAAAGATATTATAAAGTTAATGAAACATAATTTTTTTTATTAAATTTGCTATAAGTGAAATCAAAGTAAGTCTCTTTTGTATAAACACAATTCTTTAACTATTGAATTCATCTAATCTCCTTTGTTAGTATTTAAAACATGTGATCAACTACTTAATTTTATTAAAATGTCTTAATAACAAAACCAAACATTTGTTATGCTAGTAAGTGTTTTGTTTAAATCCCTTGTGTTAGGCTCATTAGTCTATATTGATGGATTTATTAAATATACCATCTCTAACTATAGCAAAACATCCTTGAGTTTTTCTCCAATAAAATATTCTCACAACATTACATACTGATAATTACATGTAATACATTACTTACTCAAACCAAATATTAAAATCTTTGATTTTTGAACTATAGCAAAACATCCTTGAGTTTTTCTCTAATAAAATATTCTCACAACATTACATACTGATAATTACATGTAATGCATTACTTACTCAAACCAAATATTAAAATCTTTGATTTTTGTCCATTAAATACTAACCACTAAACCAAAATCACAATCTTCAAATTAAAAACCCATTTTTTTGAAAAATAAAATATAAAATAAAAAATAAAAATAAAATACATTTATTAAAAACCAATTGCAATTATTTGCATTATATAAATATCAATAATATTCTTCAATATTTCTTAATAAACACTAATTAAAAAACATATTAAATAAAAAAACAAACCTAAACCTCAATAAAAAAAATCAAATATTTTTACAATATCTCTTCACAGAAATACTAATATATAAAATAAATACAAACCTAACCCACTAAAATAAACACAAAATCTAAATAATATAAAAAAATTAAAGATATAAATACATTGATAATGTGGATACCATTTCAATGACTTCCATTCATCACCCATCTTCACTTTGAGCTCCAAAAAAGGAAAAACCTTCTTCAAACCTGCTCGGCCGTTGTATGAAGCGCCAAGGTCTTCGCCCCAACCCCGCTAGTCGAAGCACGACGAATCCAGGAGCTGTTTCACCTAAATGCTTCATAAAACATTACTTCAAAGCGCACAACAAATCTAAACATCAACTAATGTAAAAATTCTCTATATCACATTTGGATAATCCCTATTTATCAATAATTTCTTAATTCAAAAATTTCTTTCTTCTCTGTAATTTATATTTAACATTTTAAAATATTTTTTGAAATAAAATGTTAAGAGTTTTAAATAATAATGGTAAGTAATCTAAATATTAAAAAAGAAACAAAATATTCATATAAAGTATTTAAATTTTTTTACTAAGGAAAATTAACAAAATGTTTAAATTTAATTTTTAAATTTGATTGTATTAATTTAAATTTTGGAAGTATAATATATATAATCTCATGATATCCAAAACCCTAATTAATATATTTAAATTAGATTTTTTTATACCAAAATTATATTATGATGGGCTAAAAAACTATTGGTTAAAAGATGCCAAAAATGAAACAAAAGCAACATAATATTTTTTTTTTGGTGACTATGAACCCTAGGCATTGAGGCCTTGTTTAGCCCCCTACAATCCCCCTTACTTCCATTTTAATGTACGTTATATAGATTAATCATATACAAAAGATAACACATACTCAACAAAATATCCTCTCGCCGAACATTTAAACATGACCCTTTAACACTAATTTGTAATAAAATGTTGCTTTAACATTGATTTGTAATGCCCACAAGATGTACACTAATTAGTTTGAGTGGGGTTTAGTTTTGATTGAGTCTGAAGTTAAAAGCTCATGGTGAGGGTTTGAGGTTGGGTGTTAATTATGGTGTTTACATTGTCCCAAGGGGTATCTAGGCTCAATTGAGCCTTGCAAAATCCTAGTAACAACATCACACTACTTCTTCTATCTAACAAGCGAATTGATCCCAACCTAATAATGGAAATAACAAAAAAAATAAAAAATAAAAGACAAACCTTTACAAATAAAGACATAATAACACACACACACAC
Organism: Pinus taeda; assembly: GCA_000404065.3. Taxonomy (NCBI): domain Eukaryota; kingdom Viridiplantae; phylum Streptophyta; class Pinopsida; order Pinales; family Pinaceae; genus Pinus; species Pinus taeda. The sequence goes on along the minus strand of APFE030200443.1, from coordinate 52,064 downwards.
AAAAATTATTATGGTGTAAAGAAGCTCTCTATAGCCTAGTATGAGAGAGATGTTGTAGTGCTTGTAAAATGACACGTTAAATAAAAAAGATATTGTTCACTTAATAAAAAAATATTAAAAATAATAAACTAATTCAATTCCATTTTTTTCTTTAACCTCCTTCTCAACTGGAGGGCTAAAGTGAGGTTGGTGGTACTAGGCCCGATATTCATTTCAATTTGTTATATTATAATTTTGTTTTTACCAATAAAATTACAAATTATTATTATTATTTTTTTTTTCTAAGTTAAGACTAACCTAAGTACCCACGGGGATTTGAACCAGTGACCTATCGCAAGGAGTGCCTTAACGCAACCCATTCACGTCAATCCCAAAGCCCCGTGGGCTTTATTATTATTTATTATTATTTAAAATTAAAAATCATAATATACCTACCCATTCAACTGATTCTATTAATTCTTAAAGAGATTACATATGAAAAAGTTCTTTTCTAAAAAAGCTAAGACATCACTCCGACCGAATTTGTTGGTCATCAGATACAAACAAAAAGACATTGATAAAAACAACAAAAGACAATGAGATCACATGTCAATGCCCCCAACGGCCCAAAACTGATTAGATATCAAAATCCATCTCACTCTCATCCTTGACCATTCTCATTATTTGGATTATGGGTTGCATGACCACCCTCACTTAGACGATGGAAGGCTTCATGGACATGAGATTCCATGTGCGCCATACGTCCCTTAAAGCTATCCATCTTAACTTGGAGCTTCTTCTATCCTTTACGGAGGGAGTCCTAGTTGTTAATGATATGCCATTGGTTGTGTTGAATATAATTCAGAAAGATTCTGACATCATTTTTGTCATTATGCCTGTTGCATGCCAGTTAGTCGATTGTCACTTGCACTTAATGAATTTGGGCTTCTAGCGAGTCAAATGGGGGTGGTAAATCCACTCGCCCTGGGGATACCTCATGCGACTAATCTAGTTTTCCCATTTCCTTCGGTTGAACATTTTGGGGCCTGGCTACCTGCCCCCTATGCCCCCCACCGCGTCGAGGTCGGTCTCGCTGCCTTTTCATTGGAGTTCCAACCAAAGGGCTATAACCAGCCTAGTAAGAATTCCCACCAACATTGCCTCCACCTAATCTCCCCCGCTC
>APFE030200443.1:0-50054 GCA_000404065.3 Pinus taeda | reverse complement strand
AACCACACCCTCACAAGTAGGCCAAACTCCAACCACAATACACAGGCATTGAACTACACACCCAGAATCTCTATCCTGCTCCAATTCAACTTTACAAGTGAAATTAACACCCGAAACCCAGGTTGACCGGGGTCGCAGAGCCCAAGAGGCCAACCTAAAAGGACTACACCACCCCACACATTGAGAGCCCAATTCAACTCTAAAAGCAAAAATGACACCTGATATCTAGGTTCCCTGAAACCGCAAAGCCTAAGAGGCCAACCTAAATAAGCTACAACACCCCACACACTGTGAGATCCACTTAAGGCAACTCAAAATATCAAAACCACCACACCATCAAAGAGATATACCGAACAATGAGATTGTCAACCCACTCACATAAACTGCATTGACCTCCATGTAACCAAAAGGCCACCGACTTACATCCCACGACTAGGGTTTAAAGAAGAAGCATCCCACACATATAGACAACATGACCCGACCACCAGGACCCCCCAACAAAGACACAAAGCCTCTTCTCCACGAACACCAAGAAATATATAAAGCCCACAAGAAAAATACTTCTTAAAGCTAAGACATATGAGCTGAGCACGAAAATTACCTGACTCAATGCACAAACCACGACTTTCGCTACCGGTTCGAAGACCTTCATGTCACCGAAGAGAATCCTTGCGCATGATGTTGCTAATATGCCAACCACTCCCACTAGGAAGGTCAATGCTAAGAGACGAGTCGAGCCAGGATCCCAAATCATAATTTGTCGCACCAAATAAGTCCAGACTTCACCAGGCAACCTCTCCCCATCCACGAACAAGCTCTCCTATTGTGCCAAGAATAGGGCTGGCCCTTTAGAGAGGCCTCTTGTAACTCCTAGGCTTGCAATCCCCCCTACAGACCAGACCCTCATCGCACAATGCCAAAAAAAGCAGCCCACCGCCATTGACACCACTGCTATAACCCCCTCTCCTCTAGAACGTTCATTGCCAGAGCGCCAAGCACGTATTGTTTAATACATTTTCTCCTCATGTGAGCCACGTGGAGGGCTTTCAATGCCATGGTCTTGAAACTTGTTACCAATGTTTTCCACCCCCAAGGGGGATAAGAACATATATTTAATAAACATACAAAAATTAATATTTTAATTAATAAACATATAATTAAAATTAAGAATATTTTTATGTACAAAGATGTGAAATATATAAAAAAATATAAATGGTAGCTATAAATTAAGATCCACTTTACCATATGTCCTAGGGGGCAACTCGGTTGGTAATTCTGACTGTGTAAAGTGTAAACTGGACCCACTAACTCTCCCTTTGCAAGATAATCAATACTTGGCATATCACATTTAAAAATTATAAAACATGTCAGGAAAAATTAATATATATATATATAAATTAAAATAACAAGTAATAATATATTATTATATTTAAATTTGTAACATAGAAAACAATTATCATAAAATACAAATATTTTCTCCAATTTAGCTTACTAATATAATAATTCCAAAAAATTATTGCTTTTATCTATATTTAATAAATATAAAATTTATTTATTGCTATTTATATCTATATTTAATAAATATAAAATTAAAATAAATTGATATTGATCTTAATTTTAATCTTAAAAGTATATAAATATAAATATATATAATTAAAATAAATTTATACTCATCATAGATTTAAAATATATTTATACTCATCTAAATACATAGATAAGTTTTAAAATTATGATTGCACGAATTCGACACTCGTGGGATTAACACTCGTCACTCTTCATTTCCAAGCATTGAAAGTCGTAACTTTTCATAAGATTGGTTAAACTCCTGCATACTCATGCCATACGTATACATCTTTATTATATTTTGTATATGATAAAGTTCCATATATAAATCATAATTTTTTAACTGACCATGAAAATCCAATGAAATCATTTGAAGTACCTCGATTTTAGTAAACTGTTCCTAATAAATGCAGTAGTCTATAAGGCGACTTTTTGAAAGGCTTTCCGGCGAATTTTTCTGGCCAAAATCCGGCAGCAATTCATTGGAATCCCAAGTTTGATAGCTAGTTTCTGCACAATCAATGGCTCCCAGGGGTTTTTCAGGGCGCTGAATCCAAATATGCAGTTAAAAAACCATTTTAACTGCTAAAAATCAAGATTTAACCTCATTTCTTCCGCCGGATTCCGTCACCGGAATCTCCAAAAAGTCGCATTATAGACAACTCCCTAATAAATTTTCTCCCAAATTTCCTACTTTAGATTTTCATATTCAAATAATGAAAATAATTAATAAAAAATTCAAAATATCATAAAAATAAATAAATTCTAATAGGAAACTAACCAATACCACCTTCAACCCGGATAATCATAAAGCAATTCTAAACACAGCAAACCACTAGTTTTTTTTTTATTCACAATCATGTCACCTTAACTTTATTATTAGTATTATTCTCTAATCTCATGAGACCATAGACCAAATAAAGGGTAGGGAAGGTTCATATTCTCTCAAGTGACTTTAGCTTCCAACCCTATAGGTCATGGTTTTGTATTAAACTCCTCAAGTGTAAAGGTAGAAAGTTAATGAAGGCCCACATAAAGGGGTCATCTACGAATATTTCACTGACACAACCCACTGAGAACAAACCCTAGTTCCAAATTTTGCAAGAGATTACCCACTTAGATAAAACCCTAGTTCCAAATTTGGCGAGAGATTTCCAATTTCTTTTCCACCCGAGCTGAGCCAATATATCCAACAGCCCAGCCAAATGTAAAGTTCGTTACTTAATGGTGGAAAGTTCGTTGGCTAATGGCATGCCCCTTTTTCTGAAACGCAACAAAGTTGAAAAAAAACAATATTCAATCTCAATTTTACGACTTATATATGATATAGGATGGAGCTTAACGTGACTGGCAAGAGATGAAGAGAGGGGTGTCAACAATAATTTACATCAACGCGTTTGGGAAATGCTGTTATGATGCCATGCATGGGATGCCTACTAATGAGGATGATGATATGGGACCATGAGGGTATGTCATGATGATGATGTGGATGTCGATGAGGGTGCGCATGTGTATTCCTTTCCATTCATTCATCCTTCGAACCCTTACCCTGTTTCTTCAAACTCTTCGATTCATTGATAATGGCATGGTATAAACCCATTTCGATCTTCTAAACTCTCCGTACCGTTAAGTATTCTTCTATTTCAGATCACAATGCGTGTCTGCTGGAAAAAATTGAGCTGATATTCGGTTTTTCCTGTCACGTTGAAGGCCGTTCCAGGGTTACAGTAAGGCTTTCGGATCTGCAAACAGAAAACAGGTACTACTGCCGAATACTTTGTTGAATTCAAATTGTTCATGTTATTATCGTTATTTTTGATTTTTTGGGTGATTGTTTTAGAGATCGGTTTGTGTTGAAAATGCATAGGGTGGGCATCTAGGGTTTGTTCTGCTCGACTTTATTAGGCAAGCATGCTCTGAAACTAGGGCTTCTTCAAGAATGCCAAGGCCATTCTAAACATGCTGTTGTAAAGTATCAATACTGTGAAACCTCGAAACCGTGAATTTTATGAGCATTTTGTGATTTGTGTAAAAGGGTCATTGTGAGACATGGGACATGACTATTTTGCCATATAACATTGATTGAATTCTAACAGTATTAGGTTTTACTGCAGGCCAACCTCATGAATGATATTAACAGTAGTGGTAGCAGTGAATTAGGGACTAAAGATACAGTTGGGGAGGTCTTCTTATCTCACTTTCCGGAGCCTGTGGATGCCCCCGAGTGCAATGGTATGGAGTCTGTGACAAAAGAAGATGGTGCGGGTTTGGATGGATCTGCTGAAATAGTTGAAAAGATTGTCGAAGAGGATGGTGAAAATCTCATGGATGACATTCAGGACACAGAAGAAGGTGAGCAGTCGTTACCCAGGTCAGGAAGTGTGGATGATATTCAAGTTAATCAGGATGTAGAGAGCAGCATCCCGTCTCCACTCAGTGCCAAAAGTACTGGGGATGGTATTCAGGATGACCCTGATGGAGAGGAAACTCTAGCTAAGTTCAAAAGGCCACACCGATCTAAGAAGTCAGTGGTTAAGGATGATTTAGAAGATAATTTAGGGAATGAGGTGGAGATACCTAGAGATAAGGGCAAAAGCTCGTCAAAGGGCAAAGCTGTTCGAGAATCAGATGGTGAAAATATCTCGGATAACAGTGACGCTGATCCAGATGGAAAAGAAGGTGGTCACTCATCTCCTAGGTCCAGAAGTGTTTTGGATGACATGCAAGTTATTCAGGATGCAGAAGAAAGCATGTGGTCTCTGCACAAGGCCAAAGGTATTGGGGATGGTATGCAGGATGACCCTGATGGACAAGAAACTCTAGCTAAATTCAAAAGGCTTCGCCGATCTAAAAAAACAGCGGCTAAGGTTGTTTTAGAAGATGATGTGGGAATTGATATGGAGGTACCCATGTATAAGGATAAAAGCTTATTGAAGGACATTCAAGAATCTGATGGTCAAAATCTCATTGATAACATTCAGGCTGACTTTGATGGAGAAGAAGGGGACCACTCATCACCGAAGTTTAGAAGTGTTGTGGATGGGAGGCAAGCTATTCAGGATGCAGGAGAAAGCATCCCGTCCCTGCCCAAGGCCAAAAGTATCAGAGATGGTATGGCTGACTCTGATGGACAGGAAAATCTAGCTAAGTCCAAAAGGCTTCCCAGATCTAAAAAGGTAGCAGTGAAGGTTGCTTTACAAGATGATGTAAGAAACGAGATGGAGGTATCCATAGATAAGGATAAAAGCTTACCGAAGGACAAAGCTGTTGACGAATCAGATGGTGAAAATCTCATAGATGACATTCAGGCTGACCCTGATGGACAGGAAACTCCTGCTAAGTTCAAAAGGCTTCGCCGATCTAAAATGGCAGTTGATAAAGTTGCTTCACAAGATGATGGTGGAAATGAGATGGAGGTACCCATAGATAAGGATACAATCTTATCAAAGGACAAAACTGTTCGAGAATCAGATGGTGAAAATCTCATGGATTTCATTCAGGCTGACCTAGATGGAGAAGAAGGTGACTACTCATCACTCAAGCCCAGAAGTATTGCATATGGCATGCAAGTTATTGAGGATACAGGAGAAAGCATCCCATCTCTGCCCAAGGACAAAAGTATCGGGGATGGTATGCAGGATGACCCTGATGGACAGGAAACTCTACCCAAGTTCAAAAGGCATCGCAGATCCAAAAAGTCAAAGGACAAAACTGTTCCAGAATCGGATGATGAAAATCTCATGGATGACATTCAGGCTGAACCAGATGGAGAAGAAGGTGACTACTCATCACGCAAGCCCAGAAGTATTGCAGATGGCAGGCAAGTTATTGAGGATACAGGAGAAAGCATCCCATCTCTGCCCAAGGACAAAAGTATCTGGGATGGTATGCAGGATGACCCTGATGGACAGGAAACTCTAGCCAAGTTCAAAAGGCATCGCAGATCGAAAAAGGCAAAGGACAAAACTGTTCGAGAATCGGATGGTGAAAATCTCATGGATGACATTCAGGCTGACCCAGATGGAGAAGAAGGTGACTACTCATCACGGAAGCCCAGAAGTGTTGCAGATGTCATGCAAGTTGTTGAGGATACAGGAGAAAGCATCCCATTTCTGTCCAAGGACAAAAGTATCGGGGATGGTATGCAGGATGACCCTGATGGACAGGAAACTCTAGCCAAGTTCAAAAGGCGTCGCAGATCTAAAAAGGCAAAGGTTAAGGTTGCTTTACAAGACGATGTAGGAAATGAGATGGAGGTACCCATAGATGAGGATAAAAGCGTATTGTATGACAAAGCTGTTCAAGAATTGGATGGTGGAAATCTTATGGGTAACATTCAGGCCGAATCAGGTGGAGATGAAGTTGATCGTTCATTACCCAAGCCTGTAAGTGTTGTGGATGGTATCCAAGATTCTGAGGATGTAGAAAAAAGCATCTCGTCTCTGCCCAAGGCCAAAAGTATTGGGGATGGTATGCAGGATGACGCAGATGGGGAGGAAACTTTAGCCAAGTTTAAAAGGCCTCGCCGATCTAAGAAGGCAGTGGTTAAGGATGCTCTAGAAGAAGTTGAAAATGAGGTGGTACCCACAGATAAGGATAAAAGCTTATTGAAAGACAAAGCTGTTCAAGAAACAGATGACAAACCAGTCAAGGTCAAGAAGCTTCACCGATTAAAAAAGCGCGAGGTCAAGGATTCTCTAGAAGTGGATGCGACAAAAACCACAGAGACATATAGAGACACTAATCAAAACTTGAAAGGTAACATTGCTGACGATTCAGAGGATACTCTTACTCATTTTAAAAAGAAAAAAAAGACTCCAAAATCTGCAAAGGATTTGCCTAAAATAGCTTCAGATTCAAGGCAGGCATCTGCCTCAGAGAATGATATTAAAGAAACTGCAAACACTGGTCAGGTTTCAAAGTGGCAGAAAACTGATGGTTCCTCACAAGGCTTACCTTCTGTTCCAGCTGAGAAAACTCGAGCTAGTAAGGGTGCAAAGTTAGGAAAAGGATCATTGGAGTCCAATCCTGATGGAGCAGAGAAAGGTAATGTAGTTAAAACATCAGATAAAAAAAAAGGTAAAAAGCAATCTGATTCACAGCGAGTTGTAAGGCATGTCAAGAAACGAAGACATGGCGATATGGCATATGAGGGAGATAGTGACTGGGATGTTTTGATGAATGGGGAAGAAGCTTTGGAAAGTAAGAGCAGTGTTGACAAAGAACGCCTTGGTAGAGGCAGGAACAAGGCTGGACTTATCTCAAGTATGTTGGGACAAGTAGTTATGGGTGAGGAAGCAGCTGTGTCTGCTGGATTGAAATTTCGTCAACCAGGACCAGTTGAAAAAATAAAATTCAAGGAAGTTTTGAAGCGCAGGGGAGGGCTTCAAGAATATTTGGAATGCAGGTTAGTATATGCTTATAATGCTCTGATTCTCATTGGTCATTTTGCAAATATTATGAAATTTTGGGACCATCAAGTAATTGAATTAGAATGTATGATTGAATGTCCTGACTTCTTTCCAATTAGGATTTGAACATTGTCAACATTTGTTGTGTTGAGGTATCTATGTAGTATGTTTTAAAATATAATGTTCAGATTTATTTTTCTTTGTTATTTTGTTTGTAATTGGGTATATACCTGTTTGCAAGAGTTTGAGAGACTTGCGTTAAAGATCCTAGAATATTTTGGTAAAATATTTTGTTTGTGACTATCTCACACGAATGGAACATTAGCATAGATAAATGTAATTAAGTTTACTGGTCACTGGTGCTGCGCTTGTTTAAGAAGATCAGAAACTACCTTATAATGAGCTTTGTAAACATTTGCTTGTCCCGTTATAGATGATGTATCAAAAGATGGAATATGGAGCTAATGTCAATATTTGCATATCGTTTCATAGATGATAAATTGTCAGTATGCAAGTCATGATATATCAAGCGATGGAATATGCTTCTGTGTTCCATATATTAATCCAGGCATAATTTTCGCACTCATTTTGATGCTGATACTAGTGATTAGAAAAGTTTCTTATATGAGATGGGCGTTCCTTGATCTCCATAGTATCCCTGGTTGTCCCTGAAAGTAATTGTGTGTACATTGTATGGGATTCCAATGATATTGAAGCATTCCAAAATTTAAATATGTAAATGATTTATTGGCATTCCAATGATATTGAAACATTCCAAAATTTAGATATGTAAATGATTTATTAGCATGTTTACGTCTATGATCTATTTCTCCATGACTATAAACATGTTCAGACTATAGGCATACTCATGTCTGGACCTGGGATGCTGGTTTCATTCCTAAGTTTGCGTTTGCTCATTGTTATGGTGTATTTTTCCCTGGGCATATTTGAATGAAGCTGATTCTCACCAATGACTTTCATTGCACTACATGCATGCTGATTCGGTTGGTTTCATTTCAAGGCCTTAATTTACTCATTAACAGAATTTTGATTTTGAGATTTCCTGCATTTTTCCATTGAGAATGTTACTTCTATTGATTGAAATGTTGCCTATGCACACCATCAAAATCTCCCCCTTCCTCTTTGATAGAGGCAGAGACAATCAGAAACTAGCTAATGCTAGAAGGACAGCCTAGTATTCAATATTATAAATCACCAGTCTGCTGGGTCAAAAAAAACAAACAAAACGAGGCCAACATTGCCTGTCAAGAGAACAAATTTGGCAAAGGGGGTTTTTGGCTGAAAGTCCAAATTCACAGAAAACAGTTCAAAATTAAATCCTTTGTTGACAGGCAGTAGTCCTGAAGTAGACATAATTCAAATGATTTATGGGAGCCTGGGGTCTCCCCACAGTTGGGGTCTCTGCACCAGCATCGCACCCTGCTGCAGTAGCTTTGACAATATTCACCCCTGAACTGCTTTTTTCATATTTCCTCTCCATTTGGGAGAAACTGGCTATCCTATTCCTCCCTGGCTATTGAGACTGGGGCACTTCTCTGTTAGAAGTGTAAGTATCTAACTCCCAGTGCTTTAGACATTGTTTGCCTGTGGACAGATCTGAAGGATACACAAGTGAATTACTGCTTTTTGAAATTAATGGTTGATATCTAACAGTGTGAGGCCCCATAAAGATCAAATTATGGCTATGCTTCCAGATGCAGTAGAGGATTTCCACTCTCAGCAGTTGTCAAGTAGTGTGAAATGGTCATAGACCAGGGTTTGGTAACTCCTAGAAGTTTGACAACCATCTAAGTGGGAGTCTAGGATGGGTTTGGCCAAAGCATTGATTCAAGTCCATGCAGACTGCTAAGTTGAAAAATGAAAAGAGATGCAGAGCCAACTCTTCCTTCCGACACATTATATAATGCGGGACAGCCTGTTTCTGTTAGAGAGATTTTGATGTAAAAGGGAACAGGCTGAAAAGGATTTTTTGCGCTCCAGGGCTGTTTTCCACAAATAGTTGAAACATGATAACCATCTTGAATAGGAACCACACATCCCCAGCTTTTGTACATTCTTCCCTTAAAGTACCCTTAAGGTGAGCAGCAGAGACAGAGGACAGGTGTGGAGAACTTCTATATCCAATCTCACCAACTGCTCTCATAACTCTTCATTGCTATCGTGGCAAGTGTATAATGAGGTAATAGGTCAGGACTCAGAAGCCTTCTAATGTAGTTTTGAGATTAAAAGTCTTCTCAAGCTTTTCTAATTGAAGGAACTCATACATTTGGTAATCAAATACATTGATTAAAAGGCCCTTTTTACTGGGTCTGTTGGTCTCAGACCAAGGATCCTTGACAAAACACTTATTAAGATAAAAAAAATGATGCACCGTATGGACAGCTTGTTTGTGGTAGGCATCTTCCATCACACAAGAAAGGCTTGCACCTTTCCCAAGATGCCCAGACACTTTGATACCCAGCAGACCCTCCTACTTCGATATGTTTTGGTGACATTATGGCAGTCATGTCACACATCTAGGGAGCACCTGTGGCCATTTTAGGCTGTAGAATATTTTTTTAGCTTTTGTTGCCCTGGATGGTCCTTACAATCCATGTAGCAGAAAGGGTTGCACCTCACTTGGCAATATCAGTGAAGCCAACTTCCTTATTCCTGCTAAGGCAACAGATATATCCCATTTGAGTATGGTAAGGTCCATTTTGCCTTTTCTAGGTGTTGATAAGAAATTAAAAGGTTCTGAAAATGTTTGTCAACATGCTATGCCTTTTGGAAGGGCATTGGCAAAAAAAATAAAGTACATGAGTTGTTGTTCAGGTTGGAGTAGTGAAGTTATCTTTGTGAGCCACAAATTGGTCATGCTCAAAGTGGCAACCCAACCATCAGTAGCTGGCACATATCTGACTGGTGCCAAAGGGCAACCTTGCCTGATGGATCTTAAAAGACCAGAAGGATTCAAGGTGGATTTTTAGGATAAGTTTAATTTTCCTGGAAAGGGCTTTCATCTAGGATTTTCAAATACAGTTGGATGTCAGTTTAGGGTCACTTCATTTGGATGAGGTTAATATTTCCTGGATTAACATATGACCATGATGTCAAGTAAATTGCATCTCAAAACTTATTGTAAACTTTCAGCAAGACAGGCCCAGCTAACTCCCAATTGGTTTTGTAGTATTCTCAGGGCAGCTCATCTATTATTGGAGTTTTGCCAACAGCTATGCTATCTAGGGTCATGTTAAATTCCTCTGGTGAGATGTTCAACTTACAAGCCTCTCTATCCTTGTGAGAAAATTTGAAAGGGACAGCTTGTAAACATTGATTCAAGGCTTCTTCTTCAGACTTCTCATTGGAGTGTTGGAATCCAGTTTGTGGTTGGCTACAAGCTTTTAAAAAGTCTCTTCATTCCTAATGAGCTTACCTTTCTTAGCCCAAATAGTTTTGATGTCTTCAAACTCCTGCTGTTGTTGAAGAGCCTGAAAATAGAGTTTGGTGCATTTATCTCTGTCCCTAACTCCTGTGGAGTTTGACCCTGATTTGTACACCTTTTGATTTTGTATCCTTAGCATTTCTCAGGACATGCCTGGCTCATGGAGCTTCTTTTGCAGTTCAGGATTAAATGAGTTTTGCTTTCTAAGCCAGTCCAACTGAGGGTAGGTCACAGGTGTTTATCATATTGCTTTCCTCAGAATTTCCTGATTCTGGGTATTGGCCTCTGCCCCATGCCCCTTCACTCTGTAGGCTTGCTTGATATGGCAATTGGTTTTTCCCACCATACCATCTGTGAACCTCTTGGGACTACTAACTTTCAGTGGGAGGATTGACTTTGTTTCTTTTGATGATTTAAACATCTTATTGTTTGGTGGGATCTCTGACAAATACTTTTTCCATACTCTTGGGGATTAGCCCTTTGGGGTGATGCTACGGGCATCCCTTGATTGACACTCTGTGTTTGCAACTTTGTTGATCTTTAGGATTCTCGGGGATTTGTGTTTTTGTTGGAATATCAGAGTGGTAACCCCTTCATTGCTTCTGTTGGTACCTAGTATTCTCATCATTATTATTCTTCTTCTTTTAAACTTCTACCCAACCTCCATTGTGAGTGACTGTCTAGGAGGGGGAGGGGTGGGCGGTAGGGTCAGATTTCCTGGGGTTTGCTTTAAAGTAACAGATAATTCTTGATGCAATGATTCCTATCACAGGGTTTAAAATAGACAGTTGGCATATTCATGTAGACAACTTTCTAAATGATAAACTTGAATCCACAGTTAAAAGATGTTCCAACCTCTCTTGACAGGTCAATTTTAAACTCTCTTGACAGGTCAATTTTAATGCAAGCCTTGACCCATAGCCTAGTTCAGTGTGGCTTGACAACTTCAGAGCAAATAAGCTTACCCAACTTTGTGATCAATCATGGAAGGAAATTCCACAGGCGCATGGGAATTTATGGGAGTTCAATCCAGACAGGACACATAAAAGTATACATGTAGTCAACAAAAAATCAGGTTCCCAGTCTGCTGGCAGATCACTAGGCTACTACAGAACCTACAGAAGCAAGGTCCTTGACACAATCTGGTTGACTGATGAAGAAGCCTTAATAAAGGGGGAAGTCCTTTCCAACAAATTGCTGTAGGTTCCAACCTTCCAGCTATAGTCAAGTATGGCTAAAGTTGGGATCCCTCCAACAGTATATGCAATGAAAATAAGGTTCTTAATATCGCACACTACCTGCTTCTCTTCCTCTGTGGTTCCACTTGGAAAATCAATTTCACTTCAGGGATAGTGAACATTTAGAAGGCAGTATGATTTTCCTTTATGAAAAGGCCTAAAGGAGCTCAATGAAAAACCAAAGGGGTGCAAATTGAGCCGGCTGGAAGTACAGATACAATTAAGAGATTAATTCAGATTCATGCGATAGTAAATGCCAACTGACTTAACCTTGATATCTGGACATTCCCTTGATCTCCCTGGAGACCAGAAGAATCTAGTTTAAATGAATAGGCCCTAAAAAAAGGTTACAAGATTCTGATTCTCCAACTTTTTATATCGTTCTGTTGGATCAACACTCCATGCTTTCTGAAAGAAGGTCTATTACATGCTTGAACTCTTAAATTCTTTCTTGCCTACATTAAGAGTTGTAGAAAGAAATCACGAGATAATGGAAAGAGATCACAAATTTCAAATGAAGTTTCATTTCTCTTATTTGTCAAGAAGATAACAATTCAAAGAAATCACAATGGAAACATCATCTAGAATAGTATAATTATAGCAGTTTTTGCTTATTTTGAGCACTCTTTTATATTTTTTATTCTTGTTTCCACAAAGATGGAACTGTTGCTTAAAATTGCTTGGAAAGATGATTAAACCAGTGTTACCAAAATCCAAATTAAATTCCGATAAAATCCCCAAATCGCGAGTTTTTGCCAATTTTTCCAAAATTCTCCCGATTTTTATGACTTTTTCAATTTTCAGACCATTGTCAATTTATTTCCGAGTCCGACTTTTGCAACATTGAATTAAACTGTTTGTTTAAAATTATTAGAAAGATGATCATGTCCTTGTTTTCTAGCAGTTACATGGAGTGTCTAGATAATATAATTTTATTAATGTTCAACAGATGACCGCTAGAACAGGTCAATAGTATTAAGAAGTACAATGGTGTTGATACAAAATGGGAGTGCAAGAACCACTCCAATAAAAGCAAGAGAAAAAGCAGATATAATGATTTAATGTCTAAGAACTAAGATCTAAGCTCTAAGTACAAAGATAAAGAGAAAACCACCCAAAGAGGGGGTGCCAAAAACAAATACAATTGTGTGCGTACTATTAAGAGCTAAAACCTCAGGAGAAATTTCATATACAGGGGTACAAGGAAGAGAAGATCATGAATTCTTGGAGCTATTATTTGGGATTGTGGAGGGAGACCGAGAAGGATGTTCCTTCATCAAGTCAACAATCATTGTATATGCATCTCTACTAACATCCAAGATTGTATAGAAGAAATCCTGGATAGATGGTTGACTAGTTGAGCTTGTTGTGAAAAAAGAGTTTTGTGAATGGGACGATGGAGTATGAAATGTCCTTGGTTTTAGTCTCTTGTAGATGTGTAATAACCTGAGTCGGTGTTATCCAAATAACCACCTGAGCTAGACACTCAATTGACGAACTGACTCCTGAGAGGTTAGCTTATGAACATACTATATTTCTTGCTGTTGTGATTTTTTGGTGTCATCTTATTAGTTATTTACTTATTTGAAAAATATTTTTTCTTTGATTTATGGTAAAAATCATGATAAACTTACTGCATTTGTCTTGTTTCGAAGGAGTTGCATCTTTGGTAGTCATTAATGGTCTTTTATGGTAACATTACAGGAATTCAATCTTGTGGCTTTGGAGCAAAGATTTACGCCGCATCTTGCCACTGTCAGACTGTGGAGTAAGTTCTGTTCCTTTGCCAGACGAATCACCGCGAGATGCTCTCATTCGTGATGTCTACAAATTTTTAGATTATCATGTAAGTACTATTTCTCTATGGTTGGCATGCCAGATTTTGGTTTGTATTTAGTTAGAGACTCATAATCTTTGTGAACACTCTTTTTGATCTGTAGTCAGGCTAATAGTGGAGTGATCTGTAATTCTCATTTTCAGTTTATATGTTATTGATCTACATGCCAAGCTTAAGTTCTCTTCTCTTCCTCTTTTATTGTTATTTTTGCATGTTGACAACTAATTAACTGTGTCATATGCATTTATTCTGGGAGTGATGAAAGATTTGCCACAATCCATTTTTGAGTTTTCATCTGTTTGAGTTTTTGTGTTTTTGTTTTCTGGAAATAAATTTTCCCTTCTAACATTGCAGTGATTTGGTTTATGCAATGTTGGTGCTTCATGTACACAGACAATAGTAGTAATAGATGATAGTACTTTAAAAAATATGTTATTAGTTGGTCCATACTGTATCGGAAAGTAGGTCTGTTGGGCATTAATCACTTTGTATGCTTGTCATGTTACGCTTCAATTTCACATTTTCTATGGCTGTGCATTTCCATAAGTCTGTTATAACGTTAAAAAAATATAAATCTAATTAGAGGAAAACTTTTGGTTCACAATGTGCATAATTACTGCTGCAGGGATATATAAATGTTGGTGTTGCAGTGAAAAAACCAAAAACAAAAGATGATATAGAGCCAAAGCTGAAGCTTTCAAAAGAGAGTATGCAGAGAGAAAATTGTGGAGACAAAGTGGTTGATGCAGAAGAGGAGGTTGCTTTCATTCTTGGTCAGATTAAGGATTCTGAGGAAAACCTTTCACCTGGGCAGAATCAAATTCAGGTAGAAGGTGAAAACCAAACAATGCTGCTTAATGTGGAAGATGCGAAGAGGAACAAACTTGCAGAGAACTGCTCTGGGTCAACAGAATCAGATAAAAAATATTCTGAAGAATGTGGTATTGCTCTTATGGAAATAGACGAAACCCCAGTGGTTGTACCACATACAACAGAGAATTTAACTGCAGAGGCTGTAAGAAGCTCTGTTGTGAAAACAGAGGTGGAAATTGAATCTGCTGTTACCTGCAAAGACGAGGAGGAGCTAGGAACAAGCGACACCTCTGGCTCTGGTGGGACTGAAAATGAAATTTTTTTAGAAAAGGACCATGGAGTAAAAATTGAAGTGGATCCACTGGTCAAAGTTCATTCTGCTTTGGACCAGATAAAAAATTCTTATGGTGAAGATGAATTTAGTGATATTGACAGTGCAAAAGTTTTGCATAATCTTCGTCAGCATGATTTGCAAGTGGAATTACAAACTGAGAAACAGGAATCCAAGTTAAATGCAGTATCAGAGGCCAATGATGGAAATTCTGTTTCAGAAAGCCGGAAAAGGATAATTGTTATTGGTGCAGGGCCTTCTGGGCTAGCAGCTGCTAGGCATTTGCAGCGGCTAAATTGTCATGTAACTGTTTTGGAAGCACGAGATAGAGTAGGTGGAAGAGTTTATACAGATCGTTCAGCACTTTCAGTGCCAGTGGATCTAGGTGCTAGCATTATTACTGGTGTTGAGGGAGATGTGGCAACAGAAAGAAGACCGGATCCATCTGCATTGCTTTGTACACAGCTTGGCCTGGAGTTGACAGTGCTAAATAGTGACTGCCCTCTATATGATTCTGTGACTGGTCAGAAAGTTCCTGCCACCTTAGATGAGGCACTTGAAGCAGAGTATAACAGCCTGCTTGATGATATGTTGATTCTTGTTGCTCAAAATGGAGATGTAGCAATGCGCATGTCTCTGGATGAAGGGTTAGAATATGCTCTAAAAAAACGACGCATTGCACGATCAAACTCAACTGGTTCAGAGATGGCAAGCAGTAAAGCTCATCTTAACAATTCTGACTGTCAAAGCACAACTCCAGATTCCTCAGCAGGAGCATTAGAGACATTGAGTGCAACAGTTGATTCTAGCTTAAAGGCAGTTTCTGAAAGTAACGTTTCAATAGTTGCAGGTTTGGAAAATGGAATTAACATGGAATCTCAACCTGATAAACTAAATTTATCCGACAATTCCAGCATGGAACAGCAGAGCCTCAGTCCACTTGAGAGACGAGTTATGGATTGGCATTTTGCCAATTTGGAGTATGGATGTGCAGCAGAACTTAGTCGGGTTTCACTCCCTTACTGGAATCAGGATGATACTTACGGAGGTTTTGGAGGAGCTCATTGTATGATTAAAGGAGGTTATAGCACTGTTATGGAGGCATTAGCTGAAGGCCTTAATATTCGGCTAGGTCATGTTGTAACAGAGATTTCATACTCTACGAAAGACCCAGAGTCAGAAGGTAGAATAGAAAGAGAGGTCAAAGTTTGCACTGAGAATAATCAGGAGTTTGTTGGTGATGCAGTTCTGATAACTGTCCCCCTTGGGTGCTTGAAAGCAAATACAATAAAGTTTTCACCAGCTCTTCCAGATTGGAAATTAGCCTCCATTAAACAACTTGGATTTGGTGTCCTGAACAAGGTAGTTATGGAATTCCCGAAGGTTTTTTGGGATGAGAGTGTGGATTATTTTGGGGCAACTGCAGAGAGCACAGAGTTACGAGGCCGATGTTTTATGTTTTGGAATCTGAAGAAAACAGTTGGTGCGCCAGTTCTGATTGCTCTTGTAGTTGGAAAGGCTGCAATAGATGGCCAGAATTTAGAAACCTCCGATCATGTTAAACATGCAGTCATGATCCTCCGAAAGCTGTTTGGAGAAACTGCTGTACCAGACCCCATTGCATCTGTTGCTACAAATTGGGGTGGTGAACAATTCAGTAGGGGTGCTTATTCTTATGTTGCTGTGGGTGCTTCTGGGGAGGACTACGATATCTTGGGCAGGCCTGTAGAAAACTGTCTATTCTTTGCTGGGGAGGCAACCTGTAAAGAGCATCCAGATACCGTTGGTGGTGCACTGATGAGTGGTCTTCGAGAAGCTGTCCGAATCATTGACATTCTGGAAAACAGAGAGGACTCAATGGCAGAGGCCGAGGCTATGGCTGCTGCACAAAGGCAGTCTGATAGTGAAAGAAATGAAGTGAGGGACATGGTGAAGAGGCTTGATGCGGGAGAGCTTTCCAGTGTTCTTTGCAAAGGATCTCTTGATGGGGAACAAAAGCCTTTGAGCAAAGATGCTTTACTTCAAGACATGTTTGGAAATGCAAAGACAACAGCTGGGCGTTTATGTTTAGCAAAGAAGATACTGCAGCTACCTGCTGCTGCCGTGAAGGCTTTTGCTGGCACGAAAGAAGGGCTTGGCATTCTAAACAAATGGATCCTGGTATGCTAAATGTATTTTCCTAAAGTTTTTTACAAATTCATCTAATGGATTTGAAATCAATTATCAAGGATTACCTCGTCATTTCATTTTGCAAGGAGATTGTAATAAGTTTATTTCAAATTTCATCAGTGGTATTCCATTATTTATAGATAACTAATTGTGTGTCTCTTTAGAATTTGTTATGCATTGATTTTCCTCTAATCAACTCAGAGGGCAGTGTTGGATGGTTTTTGTCTCTGGCATTAAATTGCTCTCATTCCCTCTTCAGAAATTCCCAGTTTATTAATTGAGTTGATTTTTATCAGTGCAATATGCCTCTAGTTCGTATTAAACTAGCATGCTTTGTGAATTGAGGAACTTTTGATTTATGATCTCTATATTCTTCTAGTTTAAAAGTGTAATGAAGCCTCGTGCACCTTATTATTATAAATCTGTTTTAAGTTTGTACTCGGTTACTCTATATTAGAGTAGTTCTACATCCTAAGCAAGTCAAACATTAATATAACTGTAATTGTACTTAGTTCTTCATTTGTGAATGACATTAAAGGTGTTGAAAAAATATTAGAAAGAAACATGGGTGAGGAATGCAACTTTATGTTTTAGTGGACTAAGGGAATATCTATTTTTTCCTTTTGCATGGGGCAAACAGGATTCCATGGGCAAAGATGGAACACAACTCTTGCGCCACTGTGTACGGTTGCTACTGATTGTTTCGACTGATATGATTGCAGTACGGCAATCTGGTAAATACACTGGGACCTCACCACATCTCGTCATTCTTTTTCTCTTTTTTTTATCCTATTGTTTTAACGATATAGCTGATCCTAGATCCCTTGAATGTTTAAATGCACAGATCCATTTGTTTATGTTCCAGCAATGCTTTCTTGAGAAATAACAAAGTAAAGTTTGCTGCTTGATTTTACAGTTAAGAAAGTTTCTATTTGATTCATTATATTCTGGCTGAATTTTGCGTGCATAACAAGTGAGTTGTGAGACTGTTTCTGTAAGAGGCTGTAACTTATAATAACTTAGATATTCTACCATAGAATAACTTTAAAGCCTGGTTCTTATCTTCATAATGTTCTTCATAGTGTTTTTAGTCTTATCTTCAGTGTAATATTTAGAAATTTTTCCCATATTTAAAACTTTGAAGTTTTAGCTTTCAGGAGATATGAGGTTTGGATTTCCTGCTTTTTACAATTTGTATTGCTACTTCATTCTTGCATTTGCATTTTATTCTCGTTTTGCTTGTTCTTGCCTTCTTTTCTCTTGTGGTTGTTTAAAAGTTTTTATCCAACGTATTTGTCATTTCTATTGTCCAGCCATGTACCATTTTCCATGTCTAGCTTAAACTCAAATAGACATCGTCCTTTTCTGTAGAACCATAGATGCGGCATAGATTTGTTATACAATGCATCTACGTAAATGATGCAAGTGCATTCCATATAGATACGTTGAATTTTTAATATCTCAGGAGTGTTTGTGACTAGTTTTTAAGGTGTATGGCCAGTTTTGCAAAATGTCAGCTTTTTCTTTTTTATATCTCTTTGTATTTTGTTTTATAGGTATTGGAAGGACAGTTAAGGAAAAAGTTTGTGTGCATACAAGCCGTGATATTCGTGCTGTAGCTAGTCAGCTGGTAAAAATGTGGATTGAAGTATTTCGAAAAGAGAAAGCAAATGGAGGTTTCAAAATCCTTAAGCAGTTGCACGGATCTGGTCCTAACCCCAGTTCAACAGATGCAGTAAAAGCAAAATCTAAAGAACAAAGCAGTGGGAAACCTTCTGCCTTAGCAGCCAATGACGTGAAGGGGAATACAGATCAGTCCCCTTCTACTCCAATCAACAAGAATCCAGCATTGCATTCTTTGCAGGTGGAAGATGGAAGTGAACAGAAAAAGGAAGCAAATTCTGTTGGGGCACAAACCTCTGATCAATACCAACACAAAAAGTCAGAGGATTGCGCCCTCTCTGAATTAGAAGCTGCAGCTATTGCTGCTGAAGAGGCAGCTCGAGCTGCTGCTGCAGCTGCTGCAGAGGTTTGTTTTGCTGCTATGTTCTCCTGTACATGGGAGTTCTATATTTAACTCCCCAGGAATGCTTTTTATTTTGGAAATAATTTCATACACTGTTTTATCATTGATGTCCAGTGATTTAGTTTTCCTCTGGAGTACTCTATTGCATTTATAAATTATATACATTTTACAGGCATATGCAACATCAGAAGCAGAATGCAGTACCTTCCGTGAACTTCCTAAGATACCATCGTTTCACAAATTTGCCAGGCGTGAGCAATATGTACAAAAGGAGGATTCCGATGTCAGAAAGAGGAAATGGTCTGGTGGAGTGCTTGGGAAGCAGGATTGTTCTTCTGAAATAGATTCTAGAAGCTGTAGAGTTAGGAATTGGTCAGTAGATTTTTCTGCTACTTGTGGTAATTTAGATAGTTCTAAATTAGCAGGTTCAGATTTTGGAAGTGGGAATATTTTGCCTGCAACTGATTCAAACAAGAAACAGAGAAGCCATTCCAATGATGTTGATAGTCATTCCGACCTAAAGGAGCGGTCGGCAGAAACAGGTACGGTTGACAGTAAATCAACAAAAAGTCGAGTTCAGAATTCTGGTAGCATTTCTGGAATAAAGATGCCTGACAGTAAGGCTAAACAACCATATACATTAGGATCACATTCAGAAGTTTTTGATCAAAGTATTCAGAAATTGAATGAGAAATGTTCTAGTAAGATTGACCAAATATGTATTGGTAAGGCAAGACATGGCAATGAAGGGGTTGCTGAAGCTGGATCAAACAGAGGATCACCCGGTACTAAAAATGGCCATAAAGATGAAGCTAGAGGGGCAGAACATATAAAAAAGGGTATCACAGATTACATTGCATCATTGCTTATGCCATTGTATAAGACCAAGAAAATTGACAAAGATGGGTACAAATCAATCATGAAGAAGAGTACTATCAAGGTAGGATAATATTCATATTTTTATTGCTCATGTTGGTATGCTAGCTTGAATATATAATAGCTAATTGGACATTTGTATGTGTTATGATCTGTTAATCATTTGCTAATTAGACTGTTCTGCTCTCTTGAGGCTTTTTGATATTTCTTCAGAAATTGTATCAAATTTAAAAGTTTATACTATAATTTTAAGATTTTTTTCCAGGTTGTCAAGCCATGTATCCAGACTTGAGAATGTCATTGCATCACCTTTAGAAGTTTTTACTATAATCTCTTGAAAATTTTCTGTTCTGTTCTCTTTTTTGGATCCACTAGAATGCTATGAAGCGCTTTATATTCTTTTAAATGCTTTTCTTATTTCTGATATGTTGAGATAAATCCTGATCAGGTGATGGAACATAACACACCAGCAGAGAATGCCATGACTGTTTCTGAGTTCCTTGATTGCAAACGCAGAAATAAGGTGTGTATTTGTTGGATTAAAAGAGCCGTTGATTAGAATCGACCACATTGAATATCATTTTTTCATTGTATGTTAATTGGTTATTCTAGTCTCTTTGCCTTGTTCTACTATTACTGGAGCTATCATTTGTCATTTTCTACCTATCAACAGGTTCTGACAACTTTTTAGTAGCATTGTATCTGAACTTTGTTTAACATACAGACTTGGTTTCAATGTAATTTGTCTTTTCAGTGGGAATGTTTTCATAGAAATAAATTTCTGGGATATGTGAATTTGGTTGCTTTTATCTTGCATGGTTGCTGTGCTTGTTACTGTTATCTTGTTACCTTTGAGCTCCACATATGGGCAACACGTGGAATTAAAAAAATGGGTTTTTTATTGATTTCACACAGGAGCTTAATTTGAGAAATTTGTATGTCATGCTTTGCAGATTCGTTCCTTGGTGGACAAGTTCATAGAGAAACATATGGCAAGTACTCAACTATGAGTGGCATATTTGTTCTGCAGATTATACTTATCTGTTCTGCAAGCTGGTGTGCATCCACTTTTTTCCCAACTATGTTGTTTAAGTGCTGCGCATTCATTACCTTTATTTCTATAATGCCAATTTATTGGCGTGCTTATGTAACTCATCTCATGGAAAGTGAGCAGTTCTTTATTTGTTAAAGGTTTGAGCAAATACGAGAAAATAAAGGTAAATGATGGTTCTATGTTGAAGATTTTCTTGTCATTTCTGTAAAGGATACTCCGCTAGTTTTACAGCTGGCTTGGCTAATTTCACGGCCAGCTGGTGGTGAATACGAGGGTGCTGCAGCTGTATCATGATTTTAGAAGTGGATTCTTCTCTGTGAATTTTCAAGGGAACAACAATTTTCCTTCATTTGGTTTGCCTTTGTTTCTTTTCCTTGCCGCACATTTTTAGAATGTAAATTACAGTTTTGACCTTGGAATCTTGATTTAATGCTAAATGCATTCACAAGGTACAAAAATGTGAACATTTGAATAGAACCACAGAATCTGAGTATCAGTAATTCAATGATACTGGATGGTTAGAATTTATTAATATTTCCGGTTCCCAACAAATAGTGGAGAGCTAATGACAGAGGCATCATTGCCTTCTTGAAGTACCTAGTGAAATCTGAAAGGCAGGCAAGTATTATCTCCGACTGCTTTCTGTGTAATAGAAAAAGCAATAAAATGTGATGAAATTTGGTGGTTGCTATCAAACCTTTTGTTAAGAGATACGGAAGATGGTTGGTTGCTTGGTTATTGAGTCTTTGAAAGATTCAGAAGAGAACGAGGTCCGGAACGAGGTGGCACATTTTTTAGGAGGGTTCTGTCAGCTTTTCTTTGGAAGTGATTACTTATTTCTATTTTTGAAGGTCAGAGTTGCTCAATTTGTTATAATATTTGCACTGTTATGTTGCATTTATGTAACTGTATATAGATACACAAAATTGTAGTTCTCAAGTTTTTGTCACGTACTGCATGCATGTTTGTGATTTTTGTTTCTATGGCCTTGTGCCATTTTACATTGCAGAACTGGGTAGATTATATGCAAGCATAAAATGCATATGGTCAGATTCTGTTATTAGGCTTGATACAGAGAGGGAAGCATGAGGTCGGAATCCATTGTGCCCAGAGCCTCTTTCCTGTTATTGTCTGGTTAAGCAGTTCTGTAAATCTGTGTGAGAGTTCTTGGGATATATCAGGAAAATTCTCTATTTGTAAACAATGGTTGTTGGATATCTGATCTCATATATCAGATACTCAATTGTAGGATAGAGATAGAGAGAGTGGCATGCAATGTTACACTTTAGGCTGCATCATGAAATTAGAATGTAACTTGAGTGTAGTTGTAAAACACTCCTATACTTGTGTATAAAGAAATGATTGTGGTGAATATGTTAAGTGGGGAATATGTTACATGTAGTTAAAAAACCGGAAGTTCTGAGAACATAACACTAAATTTGACTCTATCCAGTGGAAAGTATAAAGAAATGATTGTGGGAATATATTACATGTATTAAAAATCTGGAAGTTCTGAGAACATAACATTACACTGACTCTACATATCCAGTGGATAGTCGTTTGTCCAGTGGAAAATATTGCATATTCCAATTTCATGTATGGTATAAGTTTAAAATAAATAAATAATAACAAATGGTTGTTTTAATTATCCCAAAGCACAATATCATATGTAAAAAATGATATAATTTTATCATCCCAGGGCACGATATCATGTAGCTTCAACAATTATCAAAGCATCGTGGAGGTACAAACTGATATCGTTTTGTATTCAAGTGATATTTTGGTTAACTCTATTGTAAGACTATTCAACTGTGTGTGTTGGGAAGGATTCTGTGGTTCGGACCTACTGATCCATAAATAAAACAATATTTTTGGTTTGAAATCCTTCCTTCCGATAAAAGTGAAAAAATAAAAATGGTCTAATTACCCTCTTTATTGTTCGTCTACCATTTGTATTCTTACCATTGATTTGGAGCAAGGTTGCTCAATTTACTTTTTTCTTAGTAAAATGGAGCGAGGCCGCGAAGAGTCGAAGTAGAACGTGCTCACATGGTGGTTGAATTCTATAATATCTTAACTCAAAATTTAGAACCAAGAATTGACTTTGTGATGTTGAGGACAAGAGGCACCTACTTGTGAACTGATGAGCCGGGACAATATAAAAAAGGCAAAACTGAAAGATAGTATACTTGAGGCTGTTTAATATTCATCTTCAATTGAGGCTGTTTAATATTCATCTTCAATTTAGAATGTAGACAATGTGTGTTTTTGTTTCTTCAAAACAAGTTAAGAAAATAAGCTTTATTTATTGTTCTGTAGAATGTTCAATTAACATTGCTTTTTGTTGTGCTGAATATTCACTTGAAATTGATTGTGAAATGTATAAATGTAACAAATGGAGAAAAGTTTAAATGTTGAGATAATTTGCTAAATCTTTTAAGAGGTGATGCAGGGTTTAAATGTAGTGGTGTATTTTTTCAATACTTGCAATTTTGACAATCCATATTTTTGTTTTTCCAAAATGAGTTCATTAACTGTTTGCAATTTGTTTAGATAACTTGGTGGTCCTTTAAGAGCATGTGTTTCCTCCTAAGAGGTCACAAGTTCAAAACCAGAGGGGGGTAGAGTATGTATGCCTTCGTAGACTTAGCAGTCAAATCACTGCGTGGAGGTGGGTCCCTTGTCCCACAAACAAGGAGGTCTCATACACCAATTTGGTGTCTGGCTTGGCTGTGACCTTAAAAATGGATATTATTATTATTATTATTATTATTATAAGAAGTGGCAGTTTAAATGTAGTGCAGGTAGTCTTATATATTTATCGCAAAGCTTATTTAATAGTTTTAAATTCACAATATAAATTGCACCCCTTTCTCAATTAGCATGGTTTCCCTATGGCTGCAACTAAGTTTCCATTGTATTTGCATGATTTCTATTCATTGTATTTATGAATTTCTTTCGTCATGATATTGAAAGTGGCCATTGTAGAGTAGATTTTGAGATTTATAACTACAACTGTTTACCGTTGCTTGGTTATAATCTAGGGTTTAAATTTATTCATTATTATTTATCTATTTATTTTAAAAAGACTAGCATATTTATCTAATCACAGGTCAAATTAATGTTTGTGCATCAAAAGGATTTTGGTTTGCATAAGAAATCAATGAAATAGCCTAAGCAGCTAACTGAATTGGCTTTCCTTAATGTTGTAGGGTATTTGGCTAGTTCTATGCTAGTATGTGCCTATGTCAATTTTACTAGTTGGGATGCGCTAGTACACATCGATGAGTTGACTAGAGATGCCATCTATGGATATTAGAAAACATAATATCCTTCGGGTTTTTCTCTATGAGATTTTCCTTGCAAAAGGAAAAATGATGAAAACATTGTTTAATATTGAACGAGTGTTAAAAAATATAAATGTGGACATAGTAACATACAAACATTTAAATATAATTAATAAAAACTTTTACATAATCTCCAATGAAGGTGTTAGAGTAAAATCTTGTTTCAACACAAATATTATGATTTCTAAATGTTTTATACATTTATCATTACTTGCAAATATTTTAAAATATTAACTTTGTTTCTCTTTTGAAAAAGCATATTATAAACACCATTTAAAAATATTGACAATAAATTGTTGATCTAAATCCCCATAAAACCAAAAAAAATTCCTGATTCTTTTTGTTTTGTTTCTGTCCCCCACCACCAATGGGATTTAGATAAAGATCAAAGTAAATTGAATAATTCCTGATCTAGATCTCTTTGGGACAATAACTTCTTGTTGGACCAATATTTGATCTGCTATGTCTAAAGAAGCATTTTTCAAACATTCTTTAAACACAATTCATTCCACAAAAGATACACGAAAGACACAAATTACATGAATTCAGAAAGTATGCTTATTGAATTGATAATTCAAATCATGACATCAACTTTTAGCTATTTTATTGGAAAAAATGATATAAGAGTGAATCATTAGAAAATGTAAGAAGAATGGAGTTTAATATTTGCATAAATCAAACATAAAAATGTAAAATTTAATAAAAAAAAGGTTTTTGTAGACTTAGAGCATTATATACAAATTTATGTATTTGGAAGTAATATTATATAAAAATATAATATTCTACTTTTTTTTTTTCTTATTGTCATATTGATTTAATCGTATATTTTAATTTGTTTGTGAGTTTGTAATAATAACTGATAAAAACAAACAGATAAATATTCTATTATTTTAATTATGTTACAAATATACAATAACAAGAGGTTAATGTAACAAAATTTATTGTCTCAGATGGGGTGACTACGAGATGGATGTGACAGATAGTTTGTCGCTGGGGTGACTACGAGATGGAGGTGACAAGTAGGTTGTCGCCGCCTCACTTGGCAAATAAATAGAGTGACATGGCAATCCACTCTTTGCAAAGTTAAAAGCAATAATCAACCTACAATAAATTTGCGATTAATAAGGAAGTAATGGCAAATAAGCAGAGCGACATGGCAATCCATCCTTTGCAAAGTTAAAAGCAATAATCAACCTACAATAAATTTGTGATTAATAAGGAAGTAATGACAAACAGCGGGCAATGTATTTGAGTGCTTCATCTGTGTGATGGCATCGACGGTTAATTCCCCCCTTAAGCATTTGAACTCGTGGCTACATGATGCAAACTCCCTCGCTGCAGACAACGAAAAACATGTGGTGGAGGGGCTTTTTGTTTCGCATGCGATAAAGGCGGAGCAATTAGATGCAAGATGCATTGCGATTAATCTCTTAGTCAGAATTCTATCAGGGGTGATTGGCTTTCCTCCAGGGTTTGTTGTACTGACAACAATTGGGTATTATTGTCTTATTTCTTAGAATTGTGTTGTTTTAGTTGTTTTGGATAGTTTGTGGGGTGAACAGGTTGGTTCCTGGTTAACTTTTTTCCTTTTTTGTCTCCCTCTCTCAGTGATCCATGGTGAGGCTTTCCTTTAGGTCTTGGTGTTTGTAGATTTCTTTCTTGGTATCTTGGTGGCAGTTTGGTATTAGTTCTGGACTTGGATATCCCTCATTTTTGATATGAATCTATAAGGAAAGGATTGTTGGGTTTTTACCTTGGCCACTGGCCTAATTCCTAGTGTCTCTTGTCTCATTGTGATCTCTATTTCCTTGAATGATTGAACAAATGTATAATTGCTTCATGAAGAAGACATAAGAAGTAATAAGTCGAGATATAATTTTCACTAGTAATTATCAAGAAGAGGAATTAAGTGTTTGACTATATTGCACTTAGTTTCTCAACATGGCATTAGAGCTAACATGAAGGAAGGAAATAATTTTCACTAGTAATTATAAAGAAGAGGAATTAAGTGTTTGACTATATTGCGCTTAGTTTCTCAACATGGCATTAGAGCTAATGTGAAGGAAGGAAACTTGAAGATCGCAATTTGTTGGCACTCTTGATTGAAGACATCCTTGTAGCAACTCATTCTCACTTTCAGGTAAGTACTCTTCGATTCTCTATGTCTGATACTTGTGATAAAATGACATCTATCTGGAAAGAGGGTAACAAACCTTGAAGTTGCATCTAATTTCAAAGCTTGGAAGAAGAGGATTGATTAAAGTCCTTGTCGAAAATGAAGTAATGTAATTTGTTGAAGGAAAGGTTCCACCGCTAGATAAAAACAATGCTTAAGAAGTCGCAAAGTATAATAACGGTGAAATCAAATCTCAAAGGATTCTCTTTGAATCCATCAAAGACCACCTCATTACTTTTGTTTCAGAATTGTCTACATCCAAGGAAGTTTATGACATTGTGGTGAACTTGTATTCTATCAACACAAAAGGTCATAAGATATCTTTGAGGAATCAACTCTTCGGAACAAGGATGAACAAAGATGACATCATGGCTTCATATTTGTTATAAATAAAAAATATATAAAAATATTATAAATATAAATCATAATGATAAATATAATAATGATTAATTAATTAGTGATTAGTATAGAAGGCACATGTCTATAAGGACATGGCCGTTTATGAAGGGGCACTTGCCTAGATATATAAACATGCCCTCATTTGTAACAATCAACAACATCTCATATCAATTCATTTATACACTATTCAATATATATATTTCTTGTCCTCAATGGATGTCTTTGTGTACCAAGTGTTCTAAAGATTATTAAAAGTATGAACTTTATTCGTAACAATGGTATCAGCGCATATACAAACTTCGTTTGTAATTGTATTTTATGAAGATATACAAAATTAGAGACCAAATTTAAGGGGTTGGTGAAAATATATTTGATTCTAAATTGATCACCACTATAATCAATGTTTTCCCTGAAATTTTTGACAGTTTTGCTGGAGGCATTTATGCTAGAAAGGAGACTCCTACTTTTGAAGAGTTATGTGCACTTCAGAGGTATCAACGCTGAAGGCTAGAAGCAATACTCAACCTCACAATGAGTATTCTCAAGATTTTGGAGCTAGATCAAGGAGGAAGTTTGAAAAGAACAAATTTGGATCTCATAACAAAAATAAAGATGTGTCCGAAGTCCAATTCTATGGATGTCATGAACATGGGCATTACAAGAGAGATTTTCCTAAGAACCCTAAGAACAATAAGAGGAAGGAAAGACATGAAGCATCAACAATTGAAGATGAAGAAGATCCGAAGAAACCCAAGAATGAAAATCACAAGGATCTCTACTATTAAAGTTAATGAACAACACGATAGGTGTACATAGCAATAATCATATATCCACTCTTGTACTAGGTTTGAAGCAAGAGTTACTTTTCATTTCGTGTTTAGAAGATGATAGTCAAAATAAAACTTATTAATGGTAAGATAGTTACATAACCTATGAAAGCTAGTATATTTGGAATTCACAAAAAGAAGTTTGTCTAGACTAGTTCAAGGAATTGAAATTAAGAAGGAGCTCTTGGTCATTGATAGAAAGAATCGATTCTTTGAAGCATACATTCTTATGAGAAGCCTCATTGATTGTTGTCTACATAAAAATACTAAGTAGAAATATCGATTGATTGAAGTAAGCAGTTCTTGTGTCTCCAAGAAATGAATACAATCACTTCATGAAGATCTAGAGGAAGGTAATATGTCTTGCAAAGTGGTAAGGATTATAGGTATATAATGAAGACATCCAAGGATTCGATAGATACAAGAAGAGAAAAGCAAAGAGACTATGGTCTATTTGTTTTGAAGGATGTCTAAGAAAAGTCAAGATCTAGCTTGCAGCAAGATAGAAATTCAAAGTTGATGCTTCTAGTTAGAAGGAGTTGATTTTTGATGAAGAAACTCACTCCAAATCCCAGTAAAGCTGATTCAAACTTATATCCTACTATAATATATAAACGTTGGCTAGTGCAGAGCATTTCAGTTTAAGAGGAAGCATAATTTTCTCAAAAGATAGTGAGGATTGCAGGTTGATGACAAGGGCTACCTAGGCCTTGGCATTGGATGAAGGAAATGGAAGAACACAACAAAACAAGAGGAATTAAAAAAATTATAGAAGACTAGAATGCAGGAGGAGTAGGCAGTTTGAAGTATCCCTTGATTGTATTTAAGAAGAGTCAAAATTTTCCCCAGTTGGAAGGGTTACTCTAGATTCTTGAAAGACATGAAAAAGGAGTTTCATGATTAAAATAATACCTCATAATTTGGAATCAATTGAATGATTGAAGGACTCATGAGTTAGAATAAAAGGTATTGCCTCCAGAGGGAGTTGGAAGCAAAATTTTACATGTAGGATCTTGGATTGATACATTGCTACTTGGAACTTGATGTTTGGAAAAAAATTGGTGAAATATTCCTTGATCAAAGGAAGCATGTGATCAAGATCCTCCGAAATTTCGGAATGATGAATTGTTACATCAATTGGGCTAACCGTGTTGATGATGATAAAATATACTACTAGTGGTTGTTTTTGCTTGAGAATAGGTATGATTTCTTCGAAGAAGCAGAATTTTGTTGCACTAAGAACTGTAAAGGCTGAAGATATGGCCGTGCACTAAGAAATGTTTGTTTGATGGCATGCTAGATTCGACTGTGATACTTTGTAATGATCAAAGCAATATGAAGATTGTTAGAGAACCTGGTTTTTGATGAAAGGTTGAAGCACATTATGATTTGAGATATGGTATAGATGGAGTCGAGAAGCTACAATAGATCTCCATGGACGAACAAGTAGCTGATGTAAGAGAAGCTTGAGTACTTCTGAGACAAGCATGGGATTTCGGATAAATCCTCCCAGATTGAGAGGGAGTGAGGATGAACACCTATTTTCTCCTTGTGTCATGTACTGTGACTGATTAGGATTAACACCCTAAGTCAAGCACATGGACACAAATAAGGAGAATGGTAGATTGGATAAGCATCATGGACTAACATTCTTGTGTCATGTGCTGTGCCTAATTAGGATTAACACCCTAATTCAAGTACATTGACCCAATTTAAGAATGGTTTGGTGGACCGACATTTCCTTGTGTCAAGTACCGTGACACCGAATTAGGAAATGGTCATGTGGAGGACATATTATGAAGAACCTAGGTGGAGTATGTGCCTCAGAGAGGCGATTGTGTGATGTCCCATTGAATGCCTCTTAGCATTATGCTCGGATCTAGTGGAGAGATAGAGCTTGCTTGTCAAGGCCTTGGTAATTTGACAATGCTAGTCATGATGGTGTTTATAACGATGCTTATCAATTTGGATCCTTTCTTATAGAATATTTTGACTTGAGAATATCTCGATGACTTATTATGAATACCTCCCTAGTTAAGAGGGAGTGTTGAAACTATAACTAGGTTCAGTCTTCATAATGTATAGTTATCTTTGATGTATTTATTATATTTTCTCAAGCATGTTCTTCATGCTAGAGTCAAAAGAATTTATTTTGAGTTAAAAGAAAATCTTATTTATGTCATGTCCCATTTGGAAATTTAAAAGAAAGAGAATTTGAATTTTTATTATGAGTCATAAGTCCACAAGATGACCAAGTCGACCCTCCTTGGACAAGTCCGCCTAGCTCTCCAAGTGGCACCTATTCTACCCTCCTAGACAACTATATCTAAGGGACAAGTTTAACCTCTTTGGAGCTCATTCATCATCATAAGAAGCATTTTTTGAACTAAGCAAAGAAGAGAGGAAGACTAATCAAGGGAGAGAGAAGGCAAGTTAAAACAAGAAGAATATTCCCCTCATTGGCCGAATATTTGACTTCTTTAACTTGCACGTGTGAAGGACTGCGTCTGTGTGGAAAAGGCCGAAATTTTCTGAGATAGTTGCAGGCCAAAATTTTGCCCTAGTTGTAGGTCCGAAATTTTGAAATTTGACCAGATTTCAAGTAGTTTGACCAACATTGACTTTGATTTTTCGAGGTGACTTGGAGGAGGTTTTGAAGTAATACGAAGACATTTAATTTTCACAAGTAATTATCGAGAAGAGGAATTAAGTGTTAGACTACATTGCACTTTGTTTCTCAACAAAGTCATCCCATTTGAGAGTTGAATGTTTCTTAGTGTTACACAAGTTGGGTGTAAAACAACATGAAATAGTTTGGTTCCTAATAGTGGTTGATGTTGAAGGAAGAACATATTGTAACTCCAACAAGTGTAAGATGCAGCGTTGCTGCTTAGTATCTACCTCTTATGCAAAATGTAATTGATAACAAAAGTTATTGTAACTAGGATAAAAAGAATACTACTACTATGTAAAATAAATCACTAAAAATATACCCTAAAAAAATAAGAGTTAGAAGAATTAGACTAAATAATTGCTATATCTTTTTATTGATATATATTTTAAGATAATTTAAATATCTAATTTTAATAATATAACGTTTTCGTGCACCCTAAATATAAAAAAAGTTAATAAAAACTATCATCATGATATCATTACCCATTCATTTGATATTAAATTTAATATAATATAACTCAAAATATTAAAGAGATTAAATTTATAGTTAAAATATCTTATGTAGTAAGTTTTTTTTTCTCAGTAAAAACTAATTCTATTAAAAGAAAATAAAAATACATTTACAAGGAGGTCGAGACCTCAAAGCAGAGCTGAAATTGTCCATCAGCACATCCAGACTATACCAAGGATGGGAAAACCAGATACAACATTCCAAAAAACCATACATTGAGAACTGAGCATGTTGGAAAACCATAGAAAGGTCATATGGATTGCGGTAACCATGCTATCTATACTGACCAGATACCCATAGGCAAAAACGACTGCAGAACCGAAGACCCGTTGCAAAAAGACATTATCAAAACCAAATAAACATAACATAGTGACCTGGAGAGCAGAGAGAAAAGCTGGGGAAGAAAATAGGGCACAAGAGGGATCAAACGACCGTGTCATGGTCCTTAACTTCCTCCACCACCTGGAAAGCATTGCCCACCCAAAAATCGCCTACTGTATCCTTAGCATCCAAACCGCTGCCACCTGGAAGAGCCGTCGAACACCAGATGCCACAGGAACAACTTGCCGGGTCAACAGAGCCCGAAACTCCCTGGAGGTTGCCGTCAGGTGGCTTGATGCCCTCAGGCACACTTCCCTTTGCTTGCACATCATCGTAATTGAACACATTGCTCACATCTTCTCCATGCTGCTTGCTTCCATGGCCACCTTGAGACAACGTCGCCGAGGTATGCACAGAAGCGCTAGGTTGAGCTTCTTCCTCCGCAAAGATGACAGTGATGCTAGCTGAGAGAATAGGCTTGTTGAGACGACTGTGAAATTTGAAATGGGTGGTCTGGAAGGTGTTATGCGGGAAGGGCATACCACCAGAACTGTTTTTTTGCGGAATTGCTGAGGGAGGGGACACAAGAGCCATAGGGATATCAGGTGAAGGAGCAGGCTGAGATCGCCCACAACCTCCACGCCTACCACCATCGCGACTGTGGGCACGTTGGCGCACCATTAGCAAAATGCACAGACAACTTGCAGGGGAATTGAAGCAAGCTGAAGAAAAGTAGGTGCCGAAGTAAGGGAGCCACTTATAATTCAGAAAGCAGACATTTAAGATTGCATCCGAAGCACTGCAGGAATACAGAGTCTGAAGCAAGCTAATGTAGGAAGGCCAGTGGGAAATGATAGATGAGAGAGCCGACAACCCCATAAGTAAAACCTTAGGCGAATTTTCTCGATCGAATGGAGCAGTAAATTCGGAATGCCAAGTGATCAACAAGTACCCTGTGTGAGCTTGCTTTATCCAAGGGGAGGCGTGGAGAAGTGTGCGATCTTGCCTCTTGTAGGACCAGACGCCGACGCAAGAGAGCCCTTCCATTAATGTGGCATTAAAACACCCACATCTGGGTATCTTATGTAGTAAGTTATATGTTATATTTTGTTTAATTCATATATTAATAAATTGCACTTTAAAATATAAATAGATTTTTTTTTTTTTTTTTAACCATAATGATATAGATATTTATTCAATATTTAATTTAGTGTTAATATTAAAAATATTTTTTTCTTAATAAACCAAAATAAACTTAGTTTATATTTTATTTAATAAAAAAAAATGTTTTTAAACAACAAAATTTAAATAACATTTTATACAATTATAAATTTGATCTATATTAAATTTTAAATAGTTATATATTATGATTAATGTTAATATGAATGAGTAATGGTATCATGGTAATAATATATATATATATATTATTATATATAATATATATATAATATAACTAACTCTAACATGATAGAGATTAGATTCATTCAACCATAAAATTTAAATAAGTTATATTATATTAAATTTAATATCAAATGAATAAGTAATGATATCATGGTAGTAATTTTATATGATGATGGTGGTGGTGGTGGTTAACGTCCACTGAGACCAAATTGGCTTATTAGACCTATAATTTTCTTAGTTCTTAATTGTATGGCTTCTCGTATTTCTAGGCGAGATTGGTGTTGTAGCTTTCTTTTTTTTCTCTACGGTCTTCCAACGACCTTTATCTTGCATCTCCTTTATCTCTTCTGGTTCTTGGGACATTGGTGTCTTAGCTTTGCGATCTGTTGTGTTCGTCCTTCTGAAGATAGTCGGAGAAGAAGTTTGGTTTGGGAGATTTGCTTTGTTGTTAAATGAAGATTTATTTTGTGTGGTATTCGAATCCTCATAACTGTTGATGCTTGATGGGTTGTCGAGTTCACTTTTTTGCTGTTGGGTGGGGCTTCCCCCTTGCTTGTCTTGAGAGTTGTTTCTTTCTTGCATGATTTCTTGCGATTCAGAATTTTCTGGAGAGTATTCTTCCTTGATGACTATATATATAAGATTCATTCAACCATAATCATATTTTTAAAATTAACTTGTATCGCCATGTCTTCCTAAACATTAAATCCACTTCGGTTGGCGTGCATTTGGTTGCACTGTACGATGGGATATCAAGCCTCTATCAGTCTACTCAATAAATAAGGTATTATACATCTTGACAATAATTTGTTTGTAAATTTAAACTTTATAGCTATATCATCCCGATCCAACTTTGAATTCTTTTATCAAAATTCAATAATTTTTAACTATGGCTGAGGCAGAGCATTTTGTAAAAGAAAAAAAATAACTGGATCAAGTGAATGCACTTTAAGTAAATAATCAGTGCATGTGTCAAATCAAGGCACTTAAAAATATACAATAAAAACATTAAATAATTATTGGATAATTTTTTTAGTTTTTTTAACAAATTTTATTTTATACAATTCGATTTAAAACTACATAAATTTAATTCATTTATGCACATCTACCAATCAAAAAATAGGAATCAAATTTTAAAATTTGTTTAAATATTAAATTTAATATTTGATTTTACAAAATCTTTAGTGAACTTTGAAAATTGTTTTTAAAAATTTACAAATTGATTAAGAGTCAAAGATTTTTGACCATAAATGAAAACAATATAACCTACCTTCGGTAGATATAATAATAATGCTTTACAACTTACAATGTCAACGAACAATTTATGCAGTTCGGGTAGGAAGAAATATAAACAACTATAGTTTAATCTTGTGAAAGGGTGGGCCTTTTAGTTTCCATAAATCCTTCTTTCGCCATTTCATATCATATTGAGATGCCTCCACAAACATGACTTTACACCCCAGTTTAGAAGCATACTTCCCTTGATAGGGGTTCATTGAATATACTTATATATTCTTTGGCTTCCTCACTCGAATGTGGAACTTTTTAGGTTGGCTTACATACATTTTCCACTACCTTCCATCTAACATTGAGAACCATAACTATCACATTTTTTCCATCCTTGATTCCATAAGGTAGTTTTTGTTACATCAATTGCTTGTTTCAATATATGGCTGTTGACTCTATAACGATTTAGATAGTAGCATGGACACTCCAAATACCTCTCCAATACCATTCTGAGGGTTTGCACCTATCCCAAATTTCCCTCCATACCTTGTCATCCACACTAACCAATTTCCCACCAAATAGAAAGACACCACTAGGATGGACACATTATGTATATATTTGTTTTCATTCCTTATCCATTCCTCCATAGGAAGACAATTTATGTACTTATGAATTAGCATGTGGTTCCATAGTCCATTAGATACTAATTAGCGTAAGTATCTAGCTGCTAAAGCCTTACCAAAATAATTTATGACTTTCATGCTTCAACCCCAAATTCTGATGGCATTGTCATGATTTGCAATTTCAATAAAGGAATACTACCTTTCTCTTGCTTAAAAATCCATAACAACCTAAATAATTTTTTTCCTATTTTTCTAAAACTCTATTTGCTGTGAATTCCATAGAGTGCCAATAGATTGGGAATATTGTTTCAATCGAGGCCATTTTACACCTGAGTGTCAAACATCAATTGCACTAAATTAGTAGTTCTTTTCTCAATCTTCTGAATCATTCATTCTAGTCTTGCTTCTTGTTATCATTGTTATCACCAAAAACTATTCACCTAGCCATTTATAACTAGGTGGATAGAAATACACAATGTAGATTTAATTTTACCATAGTAAAATCACTTTCATTGTGAAAAATAATTTAGTAAACCACTTTTATCAAATTATTTTCTGATTTAAATAAAAAAACCCATGAGAATAATTAGATAAACCATTATTTATTTACTTTCTCTAGGAATAATTATCAAATCATTATTTAAATAATTATTCCTTGTCACGTTTGACTAAATCCCTTGAGAATATTTAAATAAATCATCATTTATTTAATTTTCCTTAATTTTGTCATTAGAATAATTATTAAATCACTATTAAAGGGCAGAATGAGCCAGTGAAGGAGGAAGGGGAGCCCTCCAGACGTTCGGGCAAAGGGAGAAAGCCCAACGAAACCGTCAGTCGCCGCATCCGTCGGGCTGAGCAGGCGTTTATTCATCACTCTCACCCGGGGGTCCGCAGGATTATGGACTTCCTTGAGGAGGAGGCTTTGCAAAATAATTCGGAGGAGGAAATGGGCGACCTGGAATTTCTTCTCCACGACCCTGGGCATACCCGTGGGCGGATGTCCCTTATTAAGCAATCTCTGCATATTTACTGGGTTATGAAGGGGCTTCTTGCCAAAGCCATGGAGCATGTGGCCAAAGAAATGGTGGAGCTGGCGCTTGGGGATCAAAAGATACGCATGGAGCTTAGCTTTCTGCGTATTGCGATGACCAAGCTGGAAGAACAGTTGGACTCCATCCAGAAGATGCTGAACAGAGACCCCCCTGAACCTGAGGAAGCTGCTGACAAGCAGAACGCTGGAGACAACGACTAAGTTGCTTTTATGTTTAAATTTTGTTTCTGGTTCTATGATTTTGTTTCTGGTTATATGTTTGATAGAAACAATCAGACCATTCAGAACGATAGTTTTAACGCCAGTTATATGAAGTTTCAAGACCGTATAGCTCTTATAGCCATGTCTGCTTGGCTGAAGACTTTTTACTTTTGGATTGCTTTTAAAAACTTTAGATGGTATTTCGGCCCGGTTTCCCCTCGTGGGCGGGCTTATGCTGTCCTGTTTGATATTGTGTAAAGCCTGTTTATACTCAGTAATAGAATGAGCACCACCTTAGTCTACAAAAAAAAAAAAAATTATTAAATCACTATTTAATAATTATTTTGATTTCACATCATTCTTAATTCTCACGAAATAATTAATAAATCATTTTATTTGTTAATTATTTCTAAATAAAGATATTTAACCATTTTAAATATATTTTCCCTCTCTAATAAATATAATAAAGTATTCCAAGCAGTTAGATCTTGATTTGGTTAATATTATTTTAATTATTCTCCATTTTCAAGATTAACTCAATACTTCGTTATAAATAGGGTTTTTTCTTTCATTCTTCACCATGATCATAATCATCGTCACCATTATCGTCTTTTTTTCTTTTGAGCTCCCATTCAAGTTATCCACCTTTTTGTCTGGGTTTTTTGTATATTGAGAGAGAAGATCATTTTCTGAAGCGTCAAGGACATCAAAGGACCCATCCCACGAAGGGGGACTTACAAACCCATTTGTAGATCTCCTTCAACAGAGGTTTTTAATAAAATATTTATTCATTTAAATTCTTTCCATTTGGGTTATTGCATTGGATATTTTTAGTGTTGCTTTCTATTATGGATCGTCTATGCTTTTGTTGCAGGTTTCTATTTTTATTACAGATTTTTAGGGCCACTAGTCACCTAGTGACTTAAGTGAAGTGTTTTTGGTACACCTTCCAAGAAATTTCACACTAGCAATCATTTAGTTTAAAAAAATACCAAGAATCCTAAAACCACCTTCAAATTTTGCTTGCTAAATTGGAAAAACATTTATAGTTCTTCCAACTTGCTTATCACCTATCCTATTAAAAGCAATGTAAGATTTCAAAATATTTTTCTCCATTATTGAAGCTAAATTGTACAAATCCAAGATTCCCTTAAGCTTGAAGACATTCTTTAGGGCAATCACAAAATATCAACATATCATTAGTAGAAAGAAAATAACTAGGTAAAAGGAACCTCCTAATTTAAATCCATTCAATGATCCGATTCTTTAGGCCTCTAAGATAGACTTACCTAAACTAAAAACTATAACTAAGAAGAGTAAAAGAGATAAAGACATCCTTTCCCTAGTCCCCTAATAGGCATAAATAAACCTATGGTAGGTCCATTATGAGGACTACAAAAGAAATAGATGATAGAAAAATCATAATCTAATTTTCCATTTACACTCTAAACCATATGTGAATCAAAATAAGTTTGAGGTGTATCCAATTATATTTATCATATCCTTTTGATAAATAGCCATAGTTTTCAATATTTGGTCTATAACATAGTGTAAATCTTCTTGAGCAATATCTATTACTTCATTGATTTCTTTTCCATCTATGGAACCAACTTGTTCTTTGGAGATATACTTTGAGAGAATGTTCTTTACCTTTACAACTATTTTGTTTATAATATGATGTATGCAATTACAAATAGAAATAGGCCTAAAGTCCTAGAGTCCAAGAGTCCTAGATTCAACCATTATTAAAGGATCATATTCCAACATATCATAAAATATACATGAAGAACTAAGGAGTCCAACCATATAGCGATCGATTCCTATCCTTTTGGAAGGAAGCAAACTAAATTTTCATTTCATCCTTTAACACTTCTTTAGTGAATTGAACATTTTCCTGCTCCCCTACAAAACATGAGAAGTAGGAAGTAATTTTATTAATATTTGCTATATTTATTCTATCATTCTCTTATACATGCCATTAAAATGAATAATTCCCAATCATACTGTCTTCTAAAAAAATGAGCTTCAGATCCACCTTTTTTCCTGGATAATTCCCAAACAATACTAATATATTTCTAATGATTAGTACTAATATATTTCCAACGTTAGCCTAGTTTTAAAAAAAATAGTATTTTCATCACATTATCAATCCATATGTCACTTTCTCTATTGAGCTTAATTTTTGAGAACATATTTATTTTTATATTCTCCAAATTTCTTAAATTTCCCCTTTCATATTCATCAAAATTATTGTCGAAATATTGATCATAGTCATTGTAATTTGATCCTTGTTATCACCAAAAATTAATCACCTAGCCATTTCTCACTATGTGGATTAAAATACACCATGTAGATTTAATTTTGCCACAATAAAATCACTCTCACTGTTGAAAATAATTTAATAAACCACTTTTATTAAATTATTTTATGATTTAAATAAAAACCCCATGAAAATAATTAGATAAATAATTATTTATTAATTTTCTCTAGGCATATTCTAATCATTATTCCTTGTCAATTTGACTAAATCCCTTAGGAATATTTAATAATCATTATTTATTTAATGTCCTTTAATTCTATTATTAGAATAATTATTAAATCACTATCTAATAATTATTTTGATTTCACACCTTTCTTGTTTCTCGTGAAATAATTAATAAATCATTTTTTTTGTTATTATTTCTAAATAAAAGTATTTGACCACTTTAAATACTTTTTCCATCTCCAATAAATATAATAAAGTATTCTAATTAGTTAGATTGAATTTGGTTATTAATATTTTATTATTTTCTATTTTCGAGATTAACTCCATACTTTGCTATATAAGGAGGGTTTTTTATTCATTTTTCACCATGATCCTTATCATCCTCAACATTATCGTCATTTTTCTTGAACTCCCATTTTGGGTTCTTCACTTTTGTTTGGGTTTTTCACACATTGAGAGAGAGAATCAATTTATGAAGCATCAAGGATATCAAAGGACCCATCCCATGGAGGGCGACTTACAGACCAATCTATAGATCTCCTTCACTAGGGGTTATCAATAGAAAATTTATTCATTTAAAGTTGTCTTTCCAATTGGGTTGTTATACTGGACACTTTATATTGCTGCTTTTTGTTTTGGATTATATCTTCTTTTACTGTAGGTTTTCTATTTGTGTTTCATATCTATGACGAAAACAACCATCAACTTGTTGTTAGGGTCATTTGTCACATAGTGGCTTAAGTGACATATTTTTGGTACACCTTCCAAGAATTTTCACACTAACAAATGGCGACTCCAATGGTGTAATAACAACGTTCTTGGGTGACTGATGTTCCAGAAAATTTCTGGGTTTTCTTCAACTATTTTTAGCCTCTCAATTTCTATTTATAGCATTATACCCTATTTTGTCAAATTTTCGGATTCTGTTGGGTATCTACTTTTTTCTGCAGGTCATAGGTACTAGCCAAGCAAGAGACGAAAAAATTTGTGCGAGATCTACCGACTGAGACTCCTGCGAATAGAGCGCACTTTTCAGCCCCATAAGTGAGTTGTAGAGCACACTTTTTGGCTAGAAAGCCGTGTTTTCTTCAGAAACAGGTTAGTACCTACGTTTTGTACCTTTTCTTGAATTTTTTTATTTTTTATTTTTATTTATTTTATTTTTATTTTTATAGATTTTCCGAGAGGGTTGTTTGCAGACCAATTTTGGTACTTCATCTCTGTTTTCAGTCTCCCTTAGGCCTGCATCCACTTGATTTGTCTCTTTGAGGAAGGAAAAATCCCCCTAGGGTTTAGAGTACACCTCCACATTATTAGGAAGAGATTTGCTGAGTGAGAAGTCTAGGGTTTTCAACATTTTCAACCTCTGTTTTTCAGATCCGATCCATTACTTTTCAGATCTCTTGGATAGGTTTATTTTACCTTTTCTCCCTTTAGAGTTTGAGTTTTCCTGTTCCCCCTTAGGATCCCCTTGAGCATCCTGGGTCTTTGAGCTTCACATATGTCCTTTGCAGCATTTTTCACCTTTGATTTTTGTTGTTTGTCTGCATAATTTACAACATATTAGGGCCTTTAGATCACAATCCATTGACATTAGATATTTTTTTGCCTCTTTTTGTGTCTTTGCGTTGCTTGTTTTCCTTCTATTTCTTAGTTGCTTAGTAGCCCTTGTGGATGGGGTTTTGTTTGCTTGATTGGTTGTTTATTTTTTTGTCATTTTCAGATTTATTTACAATATTTCAACATTTTACTTTCAACAACATATGGCATCATGAAACATGCTTAATTAACTCATCCACTTGAGATATCATTTTCACACACTCACAACTTAAGCGAATGTGAGCTTGGTTAACATGGCCATGCCAAGACTTGAAACACTACACCTTAATAAATGAACACACATAGATTAAGCCCACTTGGGCACCAGGGCCAAACAATCTTTGTAGTGTAGTTGTAGAATCTGTGGGATAGGCTTCCAATAACATCCATCGATCTCTTTCATTGAGATATAGAAGTTGACATATTAGGGAGCTTAAAGTCCTTCACCATCCCACGATCATAGTCGGAGTGCGTCAGAAACTCGATTCAGAGGGGGTTACGCTACGTCATTGTGCGAGCAATTCTCCTTGGGGCTAGCCAACTTGTGGCAGGGAATTCCGTGCGTTGGATGAGTACCAAGAAGCTCAAGATTTGACCACTCCCATGGGACGAAGGTAACCTTAGTGACCAATCTTAGGAAAATACCTTATAGGACTGGCTGTGGGAAGCAGTTGGTCCTCTACCCCACCTTTCTCTGGACAACTCCACTTGCGGGGATAAGACTCCGATAAGTAAGAAGTTCTTTGGAAGGCCATTTGAAATAATAGATCTAGGATTGTTTGAGGATTTAGATCCCCTATAGGCTAGAGGTATTTTTCTTTGACAGGGATTGTTGGCTTGTATTAGAGTAACATCATTAAAATAGTTAGTTTACACTTGGCACCACTGCACTGGGTGTTTTCTTGTTGTTTGTTGCTCTTTTATTCCTATCATTACCCTTTAGCCTAGACACCATAGCGCCTCTAAGGCATTTTTCACGTCAGATTCGATGGCTTCACCCCCAGTTCCCGTTAGGCCATATTACTCCTCCCCATCGAGTTAGAGTTCATCCTCCTAGTCCTCCATCGACTCATCATTCTGATTCTGCTGATTCATCCTCTAATTTCGCGTCTTCTAAAACCCCATATCGCCATCATTTTAGGCACCAATGTGGGTGAGATACCCCAGTTTGGTAACCCAAGTGCTAACCATGGTACCTCAACTAGTAGAACCCCTACTAGTGTGGTCACTCCTTCTCCCTTACTTCTTTTATGGCTGATTTAAGTTCCCTAGATTTTAGCCCGCTTATTAATGATCCTCTTCTCCATGATCCCACATGGTTAACAATGCCCACTAAACTCCCTTTAGACACCCCCAAGTTTGAAGGTAATCATAGAGAAGATCCAACTAATCATGTTCGCTCCTTCCATATGTGGTGTTCATCCAATTCCATTACTGAAGACTCCATTTGCCTTTGTTTGTTCCAACACACGCTCATTAGAGCTGCTGCTAAGTGGCATGTTGACCAACCTAGAGCAGCCCATTCCACTTTAGTTACCCCATAACTTTTATTTCATATTTCCATTTGCCTCTCCGTTATGATATCGATACTGAACTCTTGACTTCTTTCTGTCAAACTTTTGCTACTCGCCTTTCCAACCATATTTAGGAACGACATA
This sequence comes from Pinus taeda, assembly GCA_000404065.3. Lineage (NCBI taxonomy): Eukaryota > Viridiplantae > Streptophyta > Pinopsida > Pinales > Pinaceae > Pinus > Pinus taeda. The sequence continues at coordinate 8,789 of APFE030200443.1, read as the reverse complement.
GGAGGAACATTTGTAGAGCTAAGGACTTCGAAGACCAAGAATATATGGAATAAGAACTCTGAATATCTCTAAAATTTGATCTGATTTATGCACAACCAGGTTATGTTTATAATGTCATTCCTGATCTGCCTCAACCTAGTGCTATTAATGCACTCGGGGCATCTCATGTCACGGATGGCATAGTTGGAACCCTTTCACAACCTCAACCATATTCTCCACCTCAGATGAGTTATGGTCAACCTCAGAGAGGGACCAGTTCCATTTACAATTATCCCTCTCCCAATCCTCCTAAGGGAAAATCCTTATCCAAGTCCCAACACGCCATATGCATATCCCCATCCGCATCAACATATGCTAGGGCTAGATGTTGCTCCACCTGCTTATACCGATATTTCCCCAACTCATTATTATTAGTATGCACAACCTAGTGCTCTAGGCCCTTCGACACTAGCACCCCAGCCCCCTATGCCTTCTCCCCCTCATCCGCAACAACCACCTTCTCCTCATTAGGACAAGTGTATACTCAGCAAAGTAGAACCAATCCCCCTAACCCCAAGAAAAGGAACAAGGGGAAGGCTAATAAGAACTGATAGTCTCAAGGTAATCAAGGCAACCAGGGTTCTCCAGCTAATGCTCCTTAGGTTCCTCAACCTAATCTCGCAACCCAACAACAGGGCGATCAACCCAAGTAGAACAAGGCTCTTTGCACGGACAAACCTTGTGCTTATTGCAGAGTCTATGGTCAATATACAAGTGAGTGTCCTCTTTTACTGAGAATACGGTAAGTATGGGAAGCTCAAGTAGCGTCTCAAGGATTGTAGCCCATCGCTCCTCCTCCTCCTCCTCCTCCTTCATCTTAACCAGCCGTGCTTACCAATACTTTTCCTCACCAAGGATACATTGTTGCCAAAACTCCATAATGTCAAGCAACCCAACCAGCTCCATCATTTTGTTACCATGATTATCATATTCTTATTATGAATTCCGATGAGGTAAATACCAAACAAGTCAACCTTTAGACTCGATCGCGCCAATATGACAAGTCACCTGCTAAGTTTGTGACTGAGTCCCAACCCAAAGTGTCCATTGAGCCTCTATTGTCACCTAACAATACCTTACAGATCCCTCCCCCTAAGGTTGAGGTTATTCCCAAGATCCCCAAAGGTTCGTTATGTTGAAATGTTGCTTCTACCAAAGGCGCCCATACATATAGCATAATAGATGATTTGGCGCAGTCTCCTGCTTCCATGTCAACGCTGGAAGTTCTCAAGATGTGCCCATCATAATGAAAAGATATACTATCTACTCTGGGCATCGTGGACCCTCAAGATTATTAGATGCTAATCTTTCATGTTGATAAGTCGAAAAATCCTCCCCTACCTTCATCTGTTGTATTTCAAATTCCAGTCTCCATTAGAAACCCCACTTTTTAGCAGTGTATCATTGACGAAGGTGCATCCACTTGTGTGATGGACGCCAGTGTGTTGAGCTAATTTATTGACTAAATTAACACAAGTATTTAATTATCAATTTGGGTTTGTAAAACTTGGAGGCAAATCCACTGTATATGGACATCAGATATAATCAAGTTTAGAAGATAAAATTTGAAGATTTAAAGAAGTACATATTACAAATATAAACCTATTTTAACAATTTCTAATTCATTTATGTAATATATGAGGGAAGAGGCTTCTAACTTAAGAGAACCAGGTTGTCCTTCCCTACAATACTACTTTCAAGAAGATAAATCTAAGAGCACTAATTAATAATGGTTTATGATGCAAAAGATGTAAAAGAAGAGGCTCCTAACTAAGGAGATCCAGATTGTCCTTCTTCACAATCCTACCATATCACAATCACCATTGCCTCAAACCAGAAATGCAGAAATAACTTCAAATGATAAATGGAGAATGAAATTCAGTTTTAGTTCAAGATCAAATAGAAGGGGAATTTAAATTAAATTCCTTTGTGTCCCTTCATATGTAGATTAGAATCAAACCAATATTCATTCAGCAAGCATCACACATCTAAATACATTTGAAACAAAAACTAGTCTATGAAAACTATGAAAATTGAACCAAGAAGTGTACTTAGCTCGGTGTGGGGGCCCTCCACCCTTGCCTTGCACGCTTGAATAAATCTCAGCTACAACAACTTCAGTAAATAAACCAAGCATGAACAACAAATTGGAATGAAACAAGTTCTTCAAATTAGCTCCCAACTCAAATTATACAAAAGTTACATACTAAATTCCATTACAAAAGCCATCAAAGTCTTGGCTTTAAATAGAGGTTTAATGAAACAAACTGATCTATATTATCTCTAACACTCATATTCTACTCATATCCACCTATCTAAAGTCAAACTCATCAATTTCATCCCAAGAAATATGGGTCAATCCCATAAAATCTCAAAACTGCCCTATTTCCTAGGGATTTTCTGGTGACTAGTCATGTTTGACCAGCCTTGACCGGGCCTAATAAAACTTGTTTTGGCCGAACCAAGTGGAGTTAGCTTAGTCCTAGTTCCCAAGGTGTCCATCCATGCATCAAACTCGAGCCCAAGTGTCCTGCAAACATGTCATCCACATAGCTATTACGAGGAATTTCTGATTCAGTCCAAAATTGCACTTGAAACTCAATTTTCATAAAAACTTCTAGAAATTGCAAAATTAAAATTAAACACATGAATATGCATAAAATACATCAAAATGAGATGGATGTGATGGAGAATGGATTGAAAATATAAGGATTAAGTAATTTTTCTTAAGCAAAAATAGACCAAAACTGAGGGCCAACGTCTCCCCCTTGCTGATCTTCAAGCATGTCCTCATGCTTGTCTTTGTCTCATTGATCTTCTGCCTCTGTATGCTGACCTCCCTTGCTGTTATAGCGATGGCTCTATCCCTTGAAGATGAAGATTTCTCTTGAGCTACCTGTAAAATGATATCTATGCTTTCATGTACTTCTTCTCTTTTCTTGTGGATGACATTCTTTACCAATATATCATTCTGGATGAGCAACTTCAGACGACAAATAAAACTTGAATTTTGCAATACATTCCGACACAGGATTCATGTCCCTCTCAAATCAACAATTTTACTCAAAGGATCCAATATCCAGTTGCCCTTACATCTCATTAAAAGAAGCAAATTTTTTTATGTCTAGGCATTCACTTTCAATTTAGCCACTCGTTTACCCATGCAATATGCAAAATAGGGGTTGAAAGAACCATAAAAATATCTCAAATATAAATTAATTTGAGAAAGTTGTTTGCATGGAGTCTAATTAGGCTCGTTCTGAAGAAAACCCATGTTTTCTTTTTTCAAATTTCATTTTCTTTTGCTCATAAAAAGCAACGAAAGATAGTGGTCATTCAAAAATTGAAATGCATTTCCAGAACTGGTTAAAATTCCATGATCATCAAATTTGAAATCAAGTTCTCTCTTCAAGTGCTTCTTCAATATCCTGCTTACCTCTTGCTCATTCTCTTTTAAAACAATTGAATTGCAAGTTTGTTTGATTGCTATCTCACGACACTGCTTTTTTAAATCATTACCCTTTGTAGAAAAAAAAACAAACACCTCTTGTAAAAAACTGAGCTCTACTTTGAAATAGAAATACATAAGAAAAATATCTTAATGTAACCTCAAGATATTGTTCTTCTGCTCCTTGTATAATTCACCATGCAAGACAAGATTCAATAACTTATCTTCAACACTGTGCTAATCATCATAAAGAAACTTGCTGCTCACTGTTCAATGGTTTGTATCAACCCCTGCACTGTTTAAAAACTAAAGGATTTTCATCGTTAATAACTCTTCAAACAATCAGCGCATTTCCTACAAAATTCAAATGACTCGGCCCTTTGACAACCTCTGCTATACAATGCACAATATACTACCTTGATTGTCAATACAATCCAATCCCCTGCAGCAACCAAAATTCACATTATACATTTTTGTTACACATTACAGTTCGCTCTTAATCAAAAGCCTGCAATATATATCCTTGTGTAACAATGAAAAAATGTATCGGCCATACAAACAACACTAAAAAAAAACACATCCTCGGCTCTAAACAATAATACTTTGCCTCCTCTGCTATACAAGGTTATTGTTTACAAAAGCTCTGTTTCAATTGTGCAAAATACGCATATGATCCCAAAGATATATGAATGATGTGTTTTGCATGCGAAATATGGCTAGATTGCCGCATTGTTTTGCATAATTTGCGTGCCTTACCTAACGCCTTAATTTATGCAACTACACCGAATTGTATATCCTTATCACAACTTCATTAATACACTGCTGTTCATCTAACCCTTAGATTTATTAGCTTCTGGAATCAATGGTGTAGTTTCAGCGAGTTTTGAGGATTGTTAAATGGCGCTCCAAATCCCTGTATCGTCGTTTTGCTGACTGGTGGCAAGAACAGGTGTGTTGATAATTAAATGACAGGCAATGTTTGAAATCCGACTCATCGTGGTGAGCAAATCAAATCACTTTTTACCTGCGTTATCCCGAGATTCTGGCAACCAAATGGCTGTATTTCATATCATTTCTCGCTTATTTATTGACTGCCTCTTTTGCGCAATTCATGGAGTTTGTTGGAGTGCTTTAATCCACTCGGCGAACAAAAATTTCAGTTTTCAACTCATGTTAAAACCGATGCCTCTTCTCCAGCTTATTCAATTATAGTTCCAGGCTTTTTTACTTAGCATTTCTCCCTACGTTTTTTATGGCTCCAGCTTTTTCACGTGGTGAAAGGCTCAATCACTGCGCTGGGTTGCCGTGGCTAATATTTATTTGCGTCCTTCCTGTGGCCACGTTGCATAATAGCTGAGAGAGTGTGTTCTGCATAGCTGTAGCTCAGTTTAAAACGCATAGGGCTCTGAGCATCAAACGTTTTGCTTCTCTGTTAATACGCACAGAGTTTTTCTGCTTGTTCAAAACGTTTTGACCATTCACTGTTTTTTCCATTATGCCGTGTATAGTCTCCATTTGACTGCTGGCTTACCATAACAATCTTACACCATCGTATTATCACATTGCCATATGATTGCAAGCCTGCCTACCTTATACCTCCATGTTTCGTTATGAAGCCATGCAAATCCATATGTTTTAAATGGTGTGCCTTCAATATGTTTCAATAAAGTGCATATGTGCAACATGAAAATGTTTTAGCGCACATTTCCTTATGAAATTTTTGCCTTATGATATATTTCCTTTTTGTATTCCAATATTGCTCATAATCTAAGATTGTGTGCACATGTATTGCCATTATATCGTTTCTCATTTGATAGGATGACTTCACCTTATTGCATCTAAACAAACCTTATGCCATATCTTTATGTGCCATGATAAGGTTTAATTGTGTTGATTTGTATTCTTTACAATATGCACATCTCTTATATCTCCTATATTGTTTTAATATCGTTTTAATTTTAAAATGACCATTTAGGTCATGTTTAAAATTACTTCCATAATGCTAATTGCTTGGTTTGTTTGTGCAGGTTTCGACTTATTGAATCCTCACTTTGATCCATTTTGCTTTATGGAAAAATACTTAGGGTTAGGGTTATGAAATGAATATAGAATGTAGGAAATAAATATAGGTAAATAGAGAATGATATTTTAGGGTTATGAAATGTTAGGGTTATGGAATGAATGTACATATGTACATTGGATTAGGTATAGGATAAATGTAAATGTAGAATATAGGATAATGGGCATAAAAGAATGGATATAGGATGAAGGTAAATGTAATGAATATAAAATATGCATTCAGGTATTAACTCAATTTTAACAAAGTCTAAAAATTTCTACAAAAATTTGAATTTACAAGAGCAAAATTGTACACTTACTATACTTGTACTTCCCTGTAGTATTGGATGATTGTTGTTGTTCTTTATCAATATTGGATGAAGTTGTCTTGATCGAATGTCGTAGATAGATAGAAACATAGAGCATATTTATGCTTCATGTTCTAGCATCCTTCATTGATTCTGGTCCATTGATTGTTGATGTTGTTCAGGTCCCTCTGCAATTGATTCATGATAACTCAGGTCCCTTCTGTCATGTACATTTTTATGCAATATATACATGTTTTTTCTAAAATTTCAGGTCCCTACTGCCAACAATACAAGTTCCTTCATCAATTCAGCTGCACAACTAAGTTTCTTTTTGCGAACCTTCCCCCCTTGCTGATGGGAAGACTTGTCCTCAAGTCTTGCTTATTCTGGAGGATGATTCTTACAAACTCAAACTGAAGAAATGGTAAAACAAAATAGAGAATTCATATTGGCTTAGCTAGTTGTTTTTCCTATATGAATTCGAGTTTGTATTGTGCCACTTTTGTGGATTTTCACAACCAAACTCCTTTATTATTTTTGATCTTTTTCTATTTTTTATTTTTTCCCTTTTCGAGATGGAGGTGGGGCGTAATGAAGTATGGAAGTATGAAAGCTTATGGAAATAGGTTATATTGAAGTCATGATGTAGTAAATCTGAACTTCAACATGCTTGGTCATGGAGCTTACATACAATATGGATGATGAACAATATGAATTCAAATCATGAACAAATGATGATGATCAAATCATGAACAATATGAATTCAATATGAAAGGAAGATTGATGTGGCTTGACATAGTACTGAACTTGACTGCTTCTTCTGATAATTATCTTCATGTCTCTTTGCCTTGATCTCGATCATGTTGTAGGGTTTGTTGGTGTTGTTGGTCAACATTGAAGAGCAAGCTTCAAGAGTTTGAGTTTCATTGAATGAACTCAACATCAGGAAAATTTCACTTTTCTTTGACTTGAACATTGTATTCATATTCTAGAATATGAATTTGACTTTGAAAATTACTTCATCCATGGAGTTCACTCCTTCATTCTTCCTATGACCTGCAAAAACATAGCACTTGCATGCAATAAAACATTAGATGATGGAGGAAGAGAGGTGTAAAGTCTCTCTTCTTCCAATAAACATGTAAATTATTACAAGCATTGCTTAGAAAACAAGTCCAAATATGATAGACAAACATAATGCATTTATTTACCCCTTTGAGGAATGGTGGTTGGCCTAGACCTCCTAGCGGTATTTTGTTTACAAAATATTTGTTTTATATCCAATCAGAGTGATTCCAAAGCCAAATTGTAGTGAATTAATATGGCTACCTCTAGTATAAACAGGTTTTCAAATTGGTTTAAAATGATATGGTAAAAATTATAAGGAGTTCCATGTTTGATAGAGCTTCTTGCTAATTTTTAACTAGACCAACAGTCACTATTTGAAGCATAATTTTTTCGATAAAGATCAGATCAATATGATTCCACTTGGAGATTAAATCAGATTCATTTTTGTATTTCCAGTAGAAACAGGTTTTAAAAATCCTTAGGCTTGATATCACAAAATTGGTGATGAAAAGACCTAGGAGGCAAAGTTTTACTATACTATTTTGAAGACATGCAGTCACTAAATGTGGCATAAATTTTTCATTTCACCTCCAAATGGGATGATTCAAATTGTGTCTTAAACTAGACTTGAATATATATCTCCCATATAAATAGGTTTTTAAAAGAATATGATTTGATATGTCAAATATGCTAATGAACAGTCAAGACCTAGAATTGTCACCATGCCGATTGTTTGACAAGCAGTTAGTATTTCAAGAATAACTTTTTCATATGATATCTGATTGAAGTGATTGAAATTGATTTGGAAACTAGATTCCAAGGGCTATCTTCCCTATTAATTTTAGATAAAAATGTTTCCATTAGACACTTCAAATATAGGCTGTACTAACTCTGTCCTCAACATTTCACTTGATACCTAGTTTTGATTTTGATCACATTTTTATTTGTGATATAAATTGAAAACTTCAAGATGGATTCCAAAAATAGATTTCAAGAGATATGTAAAAAAACATGATTTCAGAATGATCCTATATGGTTACCCAAAATAGGCTTGTTCTTATTGCATTTTGCCATGTAGTCCTTTCAAATGAATATTGATCAATGATTTGAAGAAATAGTTTGAAACAAATTTATTATGGAAGTCTTATTGCGAATTCATTTGACTTGTTTATTTATTCTATTCTATCCTATCCTATTTTAGAAAAATAATTCATTCTCTCAAGTATAAGAGAATTTCCAGTGCATCCATTTTCGTAACAAGATCATAAGTAAACTCATATCCAAATTTGAAAATATACTTTAATGAATGTGTGGACATGAAAATTTATTTGATCATAAAGATTTGATGAGAAAGAATGTTGAAGAATGGAGTAGCGTTGTAGCCTATTCTTTAACATCATTTTTTAGATCTTGTCGTTGAAAATGGATTTTGTAGTTATTTTTTTGATTTTATGTTTTTATTGGGGGGTTTTGTTTTGGAAACCTAATTTTAGGATCTCTATTTCTAGGCATAAAGAAACATAACTAATAGAAATGTATACTAACTAAATTTTTAGTGTTTTTGTTTATCTTCTATTTGACTATGCTGATAATTACCTCCCTGGCAAAGAAGCCAAAATGTTGAGCTAATTTATTGACTAAATTAACACAAGTATTTAATTATCAATCTGGGTTTGTAAAACTTGGAGGCAAATCCACTGTATATGGACATCAGATATAATCAAGTTTAGAAGATAAAATTTGAAAATTTAAAGAAGTACATATTACAAATATAAACCTATTTTAACAACTTCTAATTCATTTATGTAATATATGAGGGAAGAGGCTCCTAACTTAGGAGAACCAGGTTGTCCTTCCCTACAATACTA